>JANHQD010001688.1:0-28730 GCA_024721195.1 Marasmius sp. AFHP31 | reverse complement strand
GTGGCCTTCCGCCTACACCTCTATCCTCTTCTTCCCGAAGGTTCTCGCATTTGGGAAGACGAAATTCCATCGATCCTTCGAGCGCGACTGGTATTAGGCCCCCACCTATCAGCCGACGACCTTCAGCTCCTCGTCGACCTTCAAGCTCAACCCACAGCGCTAGTCCGAGTACGTCGAGCCTTCGACATGTTGGTGAGGGTGCTCTCGATGATTCCGACTCCGACTCGGGTAATGAGAGTGGAGAGGAGTTTGGATGTGAGGAGGGGTCGGTTGGGGAAAGTGTTGTTCATGAGGAAGACGAGCCTATCGTGCTACGACCGTTGATATCACCCGCGCTAGGACCTCTGAGGGTATCCCATCCGAGTCCGCTGTCGAGAGTGACCAGTCAACAATGGTCGCAAGCTGAAGACGGGGGTGGGACAGATGGGAAAGACGATGCTGAGGATGAGGCTTCGCCTTCTCCTCGTTCCACGGATAGTGAAGGAGATCCAGCATCCAAGTGGAAACGATCGGTTTCTAGTCGTCGGTCGTCTTCGGCGAGATTAAAGACGAGAAGTCGGAGTTCGACGATGGTTTCAGTCCAGACAATGACCTCGAAGAAGTCCACCAGATCAATTTTACGGCATGACTCATCCACGAGCATCAAAACCGTTACAGCTTTGACCACCGACATGAGAGAACCGGAGGATCAGCTCGCCGGTGCGAGATTGAAGTCTGATGAGACTACTCAAGAGTTACGGTCGGCTAAGCCAAAGCACAATCGAGAGAAGTCTATTGCCATCTCCGAGCTGGTGCTGAATGGAGAGGAGGAGAATAGGACACAGAAGGTGAAGGTCGAGTCGAGGGAATCTTCGCTATCTCATAGACAGCAACTATCAATACTAGAGGAGGAAGAAAGGTACCGAGAGATTGTGTGGTCTTCGTTGCGAGAATCCATTGACGTGTTTGCAGACGAGGCGAGTTGAATTCTTCTTTATACGAGGTCTGGGTTCTAACTCCCAAGTTCATCTAGGGCGATGTCCAATTGTGCGCAATGCTGGCGATCGTGGTGCCAAATGAGTTGCAGATTCGACGTCGGCGTCGACTAGCTTTCATCGATAGCTACATAGGCGGGTTGCTTTCCAGTCAATCGTTTTATCAGCTCTATTGATAGCCATTGGTTAGAGCGTCTCAGTCGATTGAAGCTACATGTGTACGCGGCATATGTTAGAAAGTATTCGCATATCGAAGACATCCGTTCCTTGACATTGGTATCAACCATCATTCCTGTCCTCGGAAGCTTGACGTTGACGTGTTTCGCAGTTAGAAACGACCATATACACCGCCTGCGGACGCTGTCGAAAGCCTTTCATCGTCACACCGGGTCAAGCTGATCTATCGCGCCCAGGCTATACCTATTGTCCCAGGTGTCGCAGGACTACTAGCATTTGCAGTATATGGTACGAACTATGCCTATCGGAATCCCTTTGTTCTGATCACGACTATGATTGTTACAGCCGCCTGCCGGTGCGCGGTGTTCTGTTCCAATGCTCGGTTTGTGCGCACGGAGGTCATCAAACGTGCTATTCACAATACTACTCACAACGGGCAATGGAGCCCGTACCCCATTCCGCAATCGCTCAAGCACAGACTCCAACCAACACATCGTCGTCTGAGAACGACAACATCACGAGTACGAAAGCGTTAGGTTCAGCTTCATCACGTTCAACAATATCGTCCCGAGCAAGCATTGATACCATAGCAACAAATATCACCCATGCCACAAACATCACGGCCAACACGGAAGACGATGGACTGTCCGGTTACGGTACTGTGGACGCCTCCAGCGATGGTGGTGGTGCCATACATACCCTGACTAAAGTTTCCCGACTGGTAGGCCGTCCGTGTGCTGCTGGGTGTGGACACTACTGCTGGGTTGCGAAAGTGAATGGTCTATCGGACGGCCAAATATTGTAAAAGTATACGGTCAGCTGGCGTTTGTTCAAAGAAGGCGAATTCATTGTACCACTCTTACCACCTAGCATTTACATACACTCGAATAGGACTGGCTCAGCGCATCCCGTGGTCCTCATCCCCACAAAATGCATCATTCCGAGTCTCGAATCATTACCCAAATCGATTTTCAGTGAAAATTCACAGCGTCCCGTTGCCAAGACTGCAGAGCTGGTCAGAACTCGGCATCATTTCGCTCTCGACTATTGAGACAAGGTCCATCGAGATTGCTTCACATCATAAACTCTTACCTAGCCCCCAACAGGGAACCACAATTCGATACGTGGCGATGCTCGACGATTTCTGGCACATCTGTATCAGGGTTGAGACTTCCGTGAGTTGTGCCACATCTGCGCGGATACCTGCCTAATGGAGTTGATTCTCTGTAAGGCTTGGGCGAAGGGCGTCGAAAAGTAGGAGTCAAGGGACCGAGAAGCTTGAGAAGGTGTGGGTCCCGTCGATCCCATTCAACCATACCAGTCAGTACAACATGGAGAGCACGCGTAGCTATGCTCTGAGTCAATACCCGTTCAGGACCCCCCCCGCATTCGATAACTTTCCTGCTCAGGTATAGTTGACGACGTACAACTGACAACGACGGTTGGCATGTCCGGTTATCGCAAGCAGAGTCAGACGCAGGACTTTCCCGGTTATTCGTCCGGCCCAACCTTTTCCCCGATATCAGACGTTCACATCTCCCGCGCCACACACCCAACCTCAAAGCGACAATATGAGCCCGGCATCCGGCTGATCAATGCACTAAACTAACGGGTGCTTTGAGATACTTACAGCAATCTGACTTACAGGAGAATCAGCGATTACTCTTGGATATATACACCTTGAATGCTGCTAAGCGCACCGACCCATTTTTCGAGGAGCTCGATGAAACTTCTGATCAACTGGTATCTCCTTGCATACTTCGCCTTTCAAGTTCTTGCGCAGGGCGAAGAACTGACTGTGCCTTCAACGTGGAGTGTACGTCGTTAGTCCATATCATACTTACATTTTGCTCACGGGCCACGTCGGTTCAGAATTCCACCCTGAAAGCCACTCGTGAAGAAAGAGTTAATCGGACAGCAGCAGCGATCGACGCATTCATCGCATCGGACGACTTTTTCGTCCTGTCCAACGGGCAGCCAAGAGAGCTTCCTCTTGTTTTCTGGCCCTACGGGGAATTTCTGGCTAGAATAGCAGACTATGATATCTACACGAACCAAACCAGATACAAGGACATCGTCTACCGGCACTATCTTACGGGCCTTCAGCAACTGAAACCGGACGACAGGTGAGTACTAAAAACCACTTGGCACTCCACTAGGTTCAATTGCGGTGCTGATCAGCGTGCATGTTGACCGTTCACTATGACAGCGTCGTAAGTTGAAACGCTCACTTGAGAAGGCAGAATTAATCTTCAGCCTTCCATACAGATTAGCAACAAGTTGTAAGTCTGACTCATCTCTCAAACAAACTGTGTAGCCCTTGAAGATCGTTTGCTTTTAGTCGTTATGCTCACGCAGCTATTCGTGCATATCTCGCGTACCGAGACGAAGCATTCTTGAGCATTGCGAAGGGGTTTTGGACTTCTTCGCGGAACTTGACGCTCTCCGATGCAGACGTAAGATCAAACAGTTCGTCAGCTAAAAGTACAACAATCGACTCTACCGTCAGTTTGACTTGCCGAACATCTGATAGTGAGTGACTGAGTCCTTTCGGTGCGCAACGAATGACGCTGATGCATCGATGCGTTAGAACAATATACACTTGCCGGCGGGACGTTCCATAACGCAGTAAGTACGGGCAGAGTAATGAGAGATGAATTAGGTCGTATTGAATGTTCCCACAGATTAATGACAACGACCTCCTCATAACGCTTGGCGCGACGGCGTAAGGTTTTCTGTTGTGTTTAAGGCCTCTTTGACTCATCAAATAGTTTGTCCGACAGTGACTATTTGACGTATGGTATCATCCCCTTCCGCTCGAGGAGCACTCTTAACCCATCTTTGATAGGCTCACTGTCTCACTCGCCGTTCTATCCTCCCAACTGGATCAAACGTACATCGGCCTGGCAAGACAGATGGCAGATTTCCTACTTAACGTGCTTTACAAAGGCGACGGAGTTTTCCACAACAAGGTGCAAGTCCGCAGTAATCAAACTTGCCCACGGCCTCAAACCGACCCTGATCTTGTCGTGGGCAACGCTGCCGTCTCCTTGCAGTCATTGTCACTTCTGGCGCTGACCTCAGAGAATAGCGACCTCATGAATGTGTAAGCGCCTTCGTTGGGTGAAATCTGTACTCAGGCTGAGTGTCTCCGTTTTTTTTTGAAGCCTCAGAGACGTCACTCGTTACGCAACAAATACCTGGCACACCCCTGATGGCGTCCTTGGTAAGCAAGGTGTTCGACGTCTTCCATTGACCAAGCTGACATCCGAGCCAGACTCTCGAAAGATTCAAGCGCAAGTAAACTCAAATGCCGATGATGCCGAATCTTCAAAGCAACATCTCTTCCGGAGCTTCTACGAACTAGTTGTAGGAGAAAGTAGCGCCCCGGATCTAAAGACGTATGTTCGACGCTATTTGGCCGTCCAGGTGGGTGGATTACTTCTCGCGTGGTCGGTGTGGGTGTTGACACGCGTCAGTACAATGCTCTCGTAGACCAGACCAACTTTCCGAGCGACACCCCACCCATATACGGACCAGGATTCAGTTCTGCGACTCAATTTAGCAACTATGCTCAAATGGGGGCTATCACTACGCTGCTGGGCGGGGTGATATCGGGCGATGATAGTGCCGAAGTGACGCCTAACGACCCTAGAGCGGGCGATGTCGTTGATCACGATAAAGTCCCCGTCGGAGCGATAATTGGTGGGGTGGTGGGGGGTTTTGCGGGCCTCGTTCTAGTTGCGGCAGGAGGTTGTTGTTATCATCGCCGACGACACTCAAGGCAGCTGGTTAAATCGCCTACCGTGGAGCCATACCCAGCGGGTCTGACTTTCCGACAGGGTAAATGTGAGAAACGGATGCCTCCTGGGTCTCCGGCAAGCCAAAGCAGTGCAGGAACTACAGCTTCTGAGTCTTCAGTACCCACTTCGCTCGCCTTCGCTCTGGAGCCCCAGCCCACGCGTACGCGCGAGGCGACCACCGCGGAGCTCGTAACGTTGTTGAATCAGAGGCTAGGGATCGAACCTCAGGGCGCAAATAGTGGACAGTGGAATGCCTATGAAAGCCCTCCGGAGTACAGAAGTCAAACGGGAAGCAGAGTCTGATGGGATGTGAAACCGTCGGCCAGATCTGGGTCTTTCCCTTCAAGCACTGTAGGCTCACGAACACTATACAACGTGCTCTATATGTGTCCTAAGGCACTTTATGAATATGATATGAGAACTATTTGTGGCAGATTCGAGGATTTTCCTTCTCGCAACGGGCAAAAACCGTCGCAGCGGCAATTACTAGTTGACCATTTTGAG
Source organism: Marasmius sp. AFHP31 (assembly GCA_024721195.1). NCBI lineage: Eukaryota > Fungi > Basidiomycota > Agaricomycetes > Agaricales > Marasmiaceae > Marasmius > Marasmius sp. AFHP31. Next base: position 23,272 of record JANHQD010001688.1, on the reverse strand, counting down.
TCGCGTGTGAGGAGGAGGCGTGGGAAACCCAATTAGCAGGATATAAGCGAGCCATCCCCTCCTCCTTCACCTGTACCCAGCACAGTGGCACGAGTAACGCTGTCATCTCATTGACTCCAATGCTCCCTACTCAAACGAAAGCCGTCAGTCACGCAGTGCAGCTTCAGCATCACTCGAAAAAAATTCCCACGTCCAATGTTATTCAGCTTCACCTATCACGATGCCATCAAGAACGCTTCACAAAGCTGTGGCTGATTGTGCACAGCAGCACACTTCAAGGGAGTAATGACTCAATCACCCAATCTTGCCTCCGCATTCCCCGTTCATGTAGCAAGAATGTACGACTTGGACTATGAGGGAAATGGGTACGAGTTTTTCACAATTTCAGTCGTTCGGGGAGATCGCAAACACTAAAATGCATTGCTTCGGCACAGATCACCATATCTGTTGGGCTCCATGGCCCTCCTTCGATCTACATGCTGAGACGGCGTACTTCTCGGGGTGAGCTCGTTCAAAAAACGGCGAGTATGTAATACACGTCTCTAAAACTCACACAGGTCATCAATCTCTATCGGCTTATACTACCTCAGCAGGCTTGGGTGAGATTGACGCGGCGGTAGCCACGTCTTGGGTATTCTCAAGTAACATAACAAGACCCTCACTCGCCGAATAAACTGCTGACCTATGTCGCTCTCTTGATCGCGAGTACATGCACATTATCTGACCCATAGTACTCTATTAGGTATCTTTGAAAGCCTGATACCAAAGCGCCAGCGGCGATGAATTGGTGACGCTGATAGGCAGTCTGAGGGTGTGATATAGGACATGGCGTTGAGCTGAGCGAGTGCATTCGGAAGCATGGAGAAAGATGGCACCGGTGTAAAGAAGCGGCAGCCAATGAGAAGGAGGTCGATCGATCCTTAGCTCTCGATTTACCAGTGCTTTTGAAACGTTAACTAAGGGCAAGTATGTTTCGCATTCGGTGTTTGTGGTGTGGGACCACTTAGTGGTCATGTTGACATCAAACGATTCACTCCCAAGCGTCCCATCGCCCTAGTACTTCACGCTAGATGCCACTTGGCAATCTCCTTACAGCCGCCCGAGCAGGCTAGAACGACGCGATTCATTGAGTATGAAGTCTTCGATCTTACATTCACGTCACATCGGGGTGCTGACGAAGTATGGTTTGTAGATCTACCCCGTGGGCTCTGGGCTTTTCTCACCTCATAAACAACAACCTCAGGAAACGTCCTTTCGTCACGTGGGAAACTCACCGTGGCACCCGAGTCTCGAGATAAGATTAGCGCGAAAGATGAGCGCTAGCAGCTGACAACGTGATCGTTCAGGCGCTTGAACTCGATCCTTACTCGTTTCTCTCTGAGTCTCTGCGCTCAACCTCTCACTTCCCTCCGGATCCTCTGAATCTTCGATTTTTTCTCTCCCACCCACCATCCCCTTCAGCTACGCTTCAGCGCTCGAGATCACAGCCACTGTTGACCTCATGTACTTAGGTGGTCCCAGAGCGACTCAGACCTGGTTCTGGACGGGTGAGAAAATCCTGTTTTGATCATCAGCAATTCACCAACGAATCTAAAACGTATCGATGTCATTGAGGGAGATCACTATCTCTGAGTAGTGTTGTAGCTCTCTCAGCCTTATATTTAGGCAGCCTCTTTCGGATTCCGGAAATGATTAATACTCGCTGGCGAGGTTTATGGAGACATTGTCTCCATTGGCGTATCGCTCCAAGTTGAGGCGAGGCGACGGTATCCAAGTCGAGATAAGTACGTTCGGCCCTATGGTTTTGGTATCCTGACGCGTTATGGCGGGACAGGCGATTCACGTATGTTATTTCACGATTTGGGGTCAGATCAATATCAACGCTACAGAGTTTCGGCTCCCAATATTACTTGGACACAGATGCCCACGCGGAACGAACGCAAATAGCACATCAAAGTATAGCGACAAGATCAAAAATGTCACCCGGCTGATGAGGACTCGAATTTACTATAGCGGGAGGTCCGGGTACTGTTAGGACTTTGTTCATATACTTCGAAGCCTGGAAATAGCACCCGATCTTGCCCCCCTCCCCCTACAGTCTCATCATGATGATCCTCCTCAGCTGGTATCTCCTTGCAAGACTCGTCCTCGCTGCGCGGGGTCAGGAACTGAGTGTACCTTCATTCTGGGGTGTATGTCTTTCACTGAAAGTGACCCGTGTACCACATTAACTTACACTATGCGCCCTCGGCGGTCTAGAAAACTAGCAATGCCTCGCGTGAAGAGCGAATTAATGCCACAGCGTCAGCGATCGACGCATTTCTCCTCTCAGACAGCTTCTTCGTGGACGGGGTCAACAGCGACTTACCTGCTGATAACTCCTGGCCCTATGGGGAACTTCTGGCTCGATTGGCAGACTTTGATATCTTGACAAACCAAACCAAATACAAGGATGTTGCTCAGAAACGTTATCTTCCTGCTCTCGAGCGATTGGACCCTAAGGCTGCTCTACAGGATCGGTAAGTCACGCTAGCCACTCAGATTCTTTTGCTCATCGACTTGTTAATTACTCTTCAATACAGCCGTGTAAGTCACTCCGGCGCCATTGTTCACTGGAAGATATTATTCTTACATGCTAGTTTCATGTGGGTTCTCTTTAGGTCAGATACAAGTTGTAAGCTTACTCTCCTGTCACTTCTTAAAGAGGCCGCATCGCTCAAAACGCGCCATTTGGTCCCCTAGCTCTTACGCGTACGCGGCCACCCGTGCCTACCTAGCATATCAAGATGAGGGATTCTTGCGCATCGCAAAGGACTATTGGAGTTCCAGTCAAAGGTTGACTATCTCTCAAGCAGACGTACAGTCAAGCGAGATCCCAGGAAAACCGACAGCGAACTCGTCAAACATCTTCCTGAACTGCACAACTAAATCTGGCAGTGAGTCCTTCACTGTCGACGGAAATTCATCACGCTAATCCCTTGAATGTCGTGTAAGATTTCACGTTTGTGGGCGCGACATTACAGGATGGGGTGAGCATTGGTGGCTGGCCTAGCCGCGGATCGTCCCTTTGAAGTACCCTGAGCGACTAACACACGATATAGGTTCCAGATGGTAATGACCTGTGGGTCACGTTAATCTCTACGGCGTAAGTGCCCTCGTCTATTCTTGACGCATCTGAATTTGCTGAACGATACGACCGACAGTGGACATCTGAGGTACGATTTTTTCTCTTCCCTGCCAGAGCCGGGTCCTTGAGTATTTCTACGCAGCCTTACCGTCGCACTCGCTGATATAGCCTCCGACCTGGATCAGACGTACATCGTCCCAGCGCAGGAACAGGCTGACTTCATGCGCGCTGCCCTCTACAAGGGAAATGGAATGTTCCGCAACTGGATACGGCCAGATCAGAAAGGCTGCCCATCCGGTGATGATCGCACTATTTCCCTCTTCGATGCTGGATCCTCCATGCAAGCATTGTCGGCTTTCGCATTGGCGTCAAAAAACAGCTCGTTCATGGACATGTAGGTGCGGTCATTCATATCATATATTCCGCTGACCGAGCAAGTCTGTTCAAGAATCAAGGAAATGGCTCAGAGTAGCACTCTCGTTAAAGATTGGAATACCTCTGGAGGCGTCCTTGGTAACTAAATTGTGTGTTCTGTATCTCGATGATCAGACTAACACTTGACTCAGATACGGAAATGGCTCGTCCCTCAACTAAAGGGAGCGACGCCGAAGTTACAGCTGCGACACAGGGTATGCTGCGGAGCTATTATGACCTGGTCGTCAGCGACGATACCAGTGCCTCAGATTTGAGGACGTTTCTCCGAGCTTATCTGGACCTCCAGGCGAGTATCCCTGCTCCATACATTCCGTATATCCTGTTGATTCAATTTCCCAGTATGCTGCCCTTACGAAACGAGCCCCATTTCCCAGCAATGCCCAAAACCTATACGGGAAGGGATTGCTACCTGATACCCGCTTCAATGCAGACTATCAGTTACTGGCCATCACTACGCTGCTAGGCGGAGTGATATCAGGCGATAATGTTACGTCCAGCGACTCCGGTGGGAACAAGGATTCCAGTGATCACACTACCAGCACTGGCAGTGGAGCCCCCGTCGGGGCGATAGTTGGTGGGGTAGTGGGAGGGATTTTGGGACTTCTTCTGATTGCTGCAGGGTTCTACTATTATCTGCGCCGACGACGGCAGTCGGAGCCCCTACCCATCGCGGAACCGTATTCAGCGATGGCTCCCTCGATGGCCTCCTCAGCGTCCCCGCCGGTCCCTACCTCGAGCTTTGTGCCTTTCCGGTCGGGAAAATACGAAAGACGGGTGTCTGTGGCCAGCCCTGCCAGTGGCATTGCAGAAAGCACGACTTCGGCCTCGATAACAAACGCACCAGAGTCCCGGTCCAGTCGTGTGCACGAGGCGACCACAGCAGAACTGGTAACAATATTGAATCAAAGGTTGAGAAACGAAAGGTGGAACGCGAACGACAGCCCTCCGGAGTATCACAGAAGTGTCGTATAGTGGTACTCAAAACTTGGTAGTAGACGATATGAGTGTTGTCTACGTTCGAACTAGTACTGCATTGAGCACGACGCCTGTGCAGGTGTATCTGGGCTCTTTTGTGGACCGTCGCTGTCTATAGTTCACAACGCGCACAGCACCCACCGCTGCGGGAGCCCAGATACTGGTTGTGGCAATTGTGGCAACGTTACGACCAGAAGAGACCTGATGCTTTATGAGCCATGTCGCGCGATATATGGTTACGGTAGCTTGCCACAGCTATGGCGGGTTCAAATTGGGTAAGAAACATTGAATCTAGTGTAATTGGAAACGGTAAGGTGGACTACTGTTATACACGAATCCGAGGTGATCTTGACGCCTTCCTGAACGAGAGAGTCAGTATGTAGCTCGGGAGATAAAGAAGGATGATCAAAGAGGGAAATATATCAGAGAACCGCGTTTCGACAGCACACAAAAGTGTTTCGGACGGCACTTCCTAATTGCATTCGGTTGTTGAGATCGTCATACATGGGTGGTTTTTTGAAGGGGGTTATGAAAATTAGAGAAAGAATCAAGACTCACCGGTCTGTATTCCCCGTATTAAGCTGACCTGATCCCTAAAAGACCCGCAAAAGTGAGAAGTCCAGTCTTCTGATCGTCGTGAATGGTGAAGAGATCCAGAAACCAGTAACGCGCGAAAAATTCTTGAGTTGATTTTCAATCGCCGCTCAAATCATATCACGTGCCTACCGAGCATTCTGACCGGTCGGCGGTCGTCGCGTACTGTTCAGTATGGTTGCTTGCTTGTGGCATTCTCTGGTTGCCTTCTGCCAGTATCTGCTATTTTTTTCCATGTCAAGTCGTTGTCCTCTAGTATATAAGGACCGCCACCATCTCTCTCTCTTACCACCATCATCCTTGCTCTGATCTCTTCTCGCCAATCTCTCCCTGAAGAACGTCGTTTCAGCGTCTTTTCCAGCGTCTATGGTCGAAATTCAAAGCCTATCAAACCGCGCCAGTATGCCAGGTAATCGCAGCGAACTCGGCACAAACAACCCCAGTCCAAATCTGAACTACAGCCCTAACCGTGGAAAACACGTCTCGAACTTGACGATCAACGTTCAAAGTACCATGGGATGGAAGCCACAGGCGCAAGCACTCCAAGTTGGTCTTTTCCTCAATTTTCTCTCTCAGAATGCTTATTTGGTCACAGGAACGAACAAACTCAGTTGACGTTGGGCCCGCTTTCACCATCGTATCACCGTCGGTTGGTTCTACCTCATAGTATGTAGCAGTCTTTAACCTGTTAAATTGCGTTCTGACAGTTCCTTTTCAGCACACCCGACACGAGCTATACATTTGGAGTGCCTAATCCAACCAACTACACTAATAGCCCAAACACCAGTGCAAGTAGTTATGACAGCCCTCATGCTTCACCTCAACCGCTATCACCACCGCCTCGCACGCGTTCTATCCTTCAACCCTACACCGTTCCGTCCACTTTCAACCACCCTCGCTCTCAGAAAACTCAACCAAGAACCTCCGTTTCATCACGCGCAATGTCACGATCGTTCTCTTTGACTCCGACAGTTGCATCATCAGTGTCTCAGTCCACCATTTCACCTCGAATTCCTTCAAACTCTCAAACAAAAGCCTCCTTTCGTCATCCTTCAACTTCTACCACTGCCTGTGCCCAAGAGTCTCCTCTCAAATCAGGTTTCACAGTCTGGCGTGGTGATACAATGACACGGCGTCAACGACGGTACACTGTTGCGGAATCATCTCTTTCGTCCAGCCTTTCGAATCTGGTACCCCTTCAAGATCGTCTAGCGTCACCCTCTCATGTTCGCCAGCGAGAAAAAGACGGATTAGAGAAGGCAATGGCGGCAGTTGATGAACGGATAAGAGAGGAGCGTGAAACACTCGAGAGGTTGACGAGCTCTATGAAGGAGGGTAATGAGGCTGAAGGCGAGTACCGAGAAAGACGGAAGGGCCGTTGGAGAGTCGAGAAAAGCTTAGAGGCGTTAGGAGACGAAAGAAAAGTATTAGAGGAAAGGCGTAAAGCTCTTACCACTAATCCAGGTTGCGACGGCGGCACGAGCACCCGCGATGCTGAGCTATCCCGAATCGACCGAAACCTCCAACTGTTTCTTTCTGGAGCTTGCTCTCCCACTCGGGCTGGCTTTCGACATGTTTCCAGGCGACCGAGCGGACGACATAGGAACCATCTTTCTGTACCAAACATGCGCACAAGGAGGATGACTGTGACCGGTGTACAACCAATGAAACTCAGGAGATTGTCAGCGGAGGACACATTTGCGGAAGTTCTCAAGTCGTATGCGAGAAGTAACTCAAAATCCGTGAATTTAGAAACAGGACAAGCACCTTCGCCCATGACTCCAGATGATAGCCGTTCTATAATAAGACAGTCATTACCCCAATCCATCGCCTCCAAAGCGCCATCTTTGACATCGGTTATGGAAGATGAGGAGCTCGTTGATCGCAAACCTGATCCTGATTCATCCCACGACCTCGATTTTGACGACTCGCCCATCTCCCCCGACACCGGCACCGCGTTGATATTCCGGCACCACCTCTCATCGCGAGACGTCGACGATGATGACGTCGAGTTCGAGCTCCCGGCGTATGCCAAAGACCTCGTCACCAAATTCGATAGGGACCACGGAACGGTTGATGTGGGGCTTGCCATACAGTCCCGAGAGACACCACTACCTCCGCCAACTCTTCCGTCTCCTTTCAGAACCCCTCGTAAACATAGCGACCTCCCAACAAGCCCCAGCCCTTCGAAGCAACTGGGACATGGGTTATTCATGCCCCGTCCCTCGCTCGTTGTTCCGGATGGTGAGGGTTCACCGTCAAGATCCCGGCCTGTTTCTCTCGTTGATTCGATGTCATCTCGGACACCGGAAGGCTCAAGTCATGACCTACGAGTAGTGGATAGAGACGCCGCGGCGTCTCCTTCCCCGACTTTAGGGAATAGGCTGAGGAGGAAGCTATCGAAGAGAATATTCAAGAAGTGGTGAAGTAGACCCCGCTCAAGTATTCGTAGAAATACAACCGCGTGCCTCACTTTCACGGACCTTGTTTCACGACATGTCATGCTTCGACCACTCGTTCCATTTTTTTCTCGTTCAGCATATCGGACTAGACTGTCACTCTCTCATTCCCTTCTCTCCTTCTCGTACGCACCACCGATTCTTCCTTTCTCCTGCTGCAGACTCCCGTATCCTCGTTTCTCATCACTGTTATCCCGCATACGTTTTCGGTTCCTTGGTTTTTCATGGACTGCTCTCGATCTATCATCTACCGTCTATTGCTTTGATTTCGTCTCTGTACGAGTATAGTTCTGAAGATTATTGGTTGTATATTATGTTCATACATTGCTCCCGTGGGCCGTGCCGTTTCGCATTTCCCTCCTAGGTCGCAAGTCGAAGATGAAGCTCGTGAATTTCGCGTCTAGCTACTGCAAGCAATATCCGAGAGCAAGTACTCTATCAGTCGTTGTACGACGAGTACGTTCACACTATTCCCTATGAGGCGGTATTTCGACTTGAGGCTCACATCGCGAGGCCAGACGAACCTGAACTCATCTCCCACACTCTTCTCTGCGCTAGGAATATCGTCTGTTTCCCCAAATGCAAAAAGCCTAAGCAATTCAGCGGGCGAGAAATACCGAAGTTTTAATGGGCGGAGGAGGTGCAGGGCCTCATCCGCAGTGGTTTCTTCCTTGCTCTGAGCTAGGAAAGCATCGAACGTAGTTGTTGTCTGTGATTTCACGGTCTTGGTTAGTTACAGTCATGGCTGGGTGGAATAAGAATGCCTACATCTAACTCCTCGTTCATTTGTACTATCGATCCGGCGCGTTCGACAAGTTGAGTGTAACCTATGTCCCAGATCATAGAATGAGGAAGCCATAGGTGACGCAAAGCAGATGAAATACCTCGTGTGAAGCAACAGGTCCTTCTTGAAGAAGGGAGGACGATATCGAAAAGCCTTCCCCATTTCTTCAGGACGCGATCTGGTATTGCATGAGGATGCCAAGGTTCGCTTTGCCCTTCTTTGGAGCCCTCAGAATCTGCATCGAGATAATTTCGTATTTCTGGTACTTCTGGCTCCTCTAACCCAGGTATACATCGTTGAACCTCCTGATTCGGGAAGGGAAACGGGGTTGTGCGACGTGCGAGAAGGTAGTATCTCAACCGCGAATTGGGGATTCCGAATTGAAGAGGTGTGAGCAAGAATTCTGCGGTATGATATCCGATTTTTTCGAGGCCTTCAAGGAGAACTGTTCTCGTGGACGACGTCTGGAACCCATCGAGATTTCGTAAATCACGAGAGGGGGGAAATCAAGATACAATGCACGCACCTCGAAACCAGCAACGTTTTCAACCAACAAGTATTCTGGACTGGTATTTCCCTCCATGCTGGCCATCTCCGGTAACACGTTTTGTACGAGATGTAGGAAGGATTTTGCCCTCGGGTCCAGTTCTCCCTTTGCATTCGGATTCAATACGGTGTATGGCTGACACGACGGGGATAGTAGCCATATTCTTGCTTCATATTTCGCGAGATCTGATGCTTTCAGAGTCGATATGTCCACCTAAGAATTGAGGTGTTCGCAACCTCATATCAGCGTTAGGTAATTTGATCCAAGAGCAGCGACCACTCACTTTCTCAACTATGCCCTTGCCATGGTTGGCTTCATAGACTCTAGAAGCAGTCTGATCCCAATCAAATGCCCGTACAACTTGAGCTGAAACATTGGTCGAACTTCTTGAGAGAGCGAGATGCAAGCCACCTATTCCACTCACGTTTGCATCAGGAACGGGATGAAGACCCATGTGAGTAATGCTTAGAGAAACCGTACCTATAGAATTCCAGGACGTTCATACTTCGTAGTGGTAACAGAAAAGGAGGTGAGTCACAAGACCGTTTGAACTCCTTATCAATCATGATAAGATCTCGATGACGATCGCAAATTCTGGGGGCTACATAGAGACAGCTACAGACAGGCGAACAATAATTTACGCAGAAACCGGGAAATATAGATATGTAACTGGCACGGTGCCACAGAACGGTAGTTTGGACTAGCATACCATCGCGTCGACGACATGCCAGAATGCTTTGCCTCAGTCGGTCGAAAGGCCGCTACTCAGGCTGGGCAGCTTTGCAAGTCTTCTCGTGTCTGTTCAAGACATGCTTCGTTGTGAACTCTTTAGCGCAAAAAGAACACGCAAAGGGTCTGATCCCCGAATGGGCGTTGACGTGATCTGTCGCCGTATCGTTGATGAGAGCTAGTTTGGGAGATTGGAGGGTAAGAGCACTTACTCTTGAGATTGTGCTTCGCAGTGAAACGTTGGTTACAACCCTCTACATGGCAGATAAAAATCGGTTCTTTCTTTCTTCTGGCCTGGCTAGCCGCGGCGACGCTTGCAGACGCAACCACAGGTCGAATCCTGGAACTCATGATATCGTGGCTGTTAGGAGAGACTTGTCCGGCACGACCTTCGAAAATGTGTGTTGGCTCGCTGGTCAGGCCTGGTGTAAAGAGTATAGATCGCCCTCTTGAATCCTCCCTCTCGTATACCCGGTCGCTGAGGTCAACAAGAGTCCCCACGCTGCTCCTAGTCGAGAAATACGATGAATGTGATAAGGAGCTATAACTGGTCGCGGACATAGCAGGCGAAGACACAAATGTTTTTACGCCGCTGAACGGGCTCAGAACAGAGACCGCGTCCGGTGGACCCTCAGTCTTAACCACGGGTGGTGGTGGTAGTGGTGGTGGCGGCGGTGGTGGACTAAGGCTCATCCTATCGCGTGCGTCGGTGTCGTACCGACTGCGAGTAGTATGCCGTTGCCTGAGGTCTTCTTCCTCATAAGCACTATAATGTGACATTACTGCGTCTGGGGTAGGGCTGACTCTAGCACTGTCGCTCTCCGCGAACACCACCAACACAGGAATCCCACTAGCGTGATTATGGAATCGTGATATCTCGCGTCTTTCGAGAAGTCCTTTGTCTGAATCGCTCATGGCGACGGTGTATATAGCATCTACTTGTTTGTGAGCTCAAATCAGGACAGTCTCGATCACAAAACCTACCTCCATCGATGGTGAATTGAAACTTGGAACATATTCGTCGGACGATCTCGACATCTGACGGGAACTCCTCATCGGACTGTAGCTGCAGCGTCAACAAGAGCAATGAAGAAAGATTGTAAATTCATACATCTCGAATGATGCTAATCCAGTCCTCGTCATGCGAAAACGCCACACAACCGCTGTCCAACAAAGTTGGTTTGACCTTGGAAAGCAGCTCAAAGGCAAATTTGTTGATGATTTCGCAGGGATGCGTGATCTAGGAAGAAGATTGCACAATCGGTTAGAATTCGCTTAAGTTATATGAAGGACATACGAGATCATCTTCGTCGCTGGAGAGGTTTAGAGTCAGCTCCAGAATCTGTGCTCTGTTTCTCGGCGGGTCCAGGGAGTCCAATTGAGCGTTCGAGATCCTGAAGCGTCCACCACCAGAACGCGAGGAACCGGTTGATAACGATGGGTTAGAAGAGTCGCCAAAGGAAGGAGGATCTCGTGAATTGCTTCCTCCAGAACTTGAGTCATCATCGCTATCATCCTTTTCACTTCCAGGTCGCAATGACAGGGCCGGAGATCGCAACTTGATACTTCCATCGAACCTGTCTATCCGAAACCCACGAATGAAAACGGTCTCCTGATTTGGATGCGAACTATACGGTGTGGGGGGATCTGATGATTGCGTGGAGCACCGCGCAGGAGGGAACGCCCATGAACAAGCCCCGGTATGCTCGTCGACCGTGAGCTCCAACGAACCCAACTCGTCATAAGGGTAACTACTCGAAATCGAGTCCCACGCAGCCATTGCCCACGCCGAACACCTTTCAACTCCTGTCGCAAGATAGAGTGCTTGGCCATTATCGAGGTCTACTTTCCCGTCTGCGAACTCGTACCATTGACGCCAGTAAAGTCGTATCCGCTTCTTGAACTCCGATGTTTTCTCGAGCTTCTGCAATGTGCCTCCACGGGGCAGCATCAAGAGCGCTCCTCCTTCTGCCGACAAATCAAACGTGAAGACACTGTGACGAATGCTGGGGGTTGAGCACACGGCAAGTAAAGTCGAAGAATGGGTAGACCCACCTTGATCTATCACCAGTTCGCTCTGTTTGCCTTGAAATCGCCCCTTCAGGTTGAACAAGCGTAGTCCGTGGTTGATGGTACCTCTTCTTGATCGTAACACATCGCGATTCTAAAGGGCATGGGGGATCGACACCTTCTGGTATCCCATCTCTGTTCGCCAGGCTAGTGCGAAATTGGGTGATATTAAAGATTGTATTGAAGGGGAGTCCATGAGAAAAGACTCCAACATCCCCGATTTCCGGCATGTATTCGCCGTCCGGCGTGCAACGGGGAGAGGGTATCCAGAGCGGAAAACCAAGCCCGCACTCGAATAACAAGGATTCGTAGCGTCGACTTCGCGTCCGGGTTCGCTCCTTCCCTTTCTTTCTGTGCCGAAGGGACAAGTCCGAGTTGAAGGATGATCTGAGTGTGGAGTCGTATAGAGTGTCTTGTGAAGTCCTCGAAGTGACACGAGAGGCACTAGCAGACGGAGAGCCCGACTCTCTGCTTATCGATGAAGAGCTTCGGGATAGGCTCTGGCTATGTGACCTCTCGACGGGTGGTGTGGGCATAGGGTTGGAAAGGGTGTCTTCTGAGGAGCGTAGTGCAAGGTGAGAGTTTGAAGAAGAAGTTGACACTCTTCTCGCCGGTCGAGAGCTTTAGCACAGGGTTTGAGCATATATGACTCTCAAGGCATGAAGGCCAAACGTACCTTCCTCGATAGACTCCTCCTGCTCCTTGGTCATGAACATGAACGTGAACCACAGCATTACTGTGCGACCTTCTGTCGTATCTCTGAATGATCGGGAGATTTGAATAATGGTTGCTTCTACTTGCATCTGTGCGACACTCACACGATTCCTGGACACTATGCGGTATACTGACTTAGCTTATCTTCATCGACCGAGCAAGCAACTAAAACACACCGCGGGAGCCATTGTACGTCTCGTTCTGGTCGCCGTCGTTAAGTGTGTCGTAACCATCTCTAAGGGAGGGACGAGCATACGGATGGTCTCGGACATGGAATTTGCGCTCTTCATGGATGCGACTATTTCTCCCATTGCGTTGGCTGTGACTTGCTACGTTTGGTGGGTCAGGCTCCCGCATCCAACTTGTAGGATATGGAATGCGCGAAGCTAAGCCATCTGGGCGGTGGCTGTCATAGCTCGAGGGCGTAGCAAACGGGCGCACCCTTCCGTCAGGCCTTGCATAAACTCCACCGAACGAGACATTCCGAGGAGCAGAGAATAAGCGGGTGGAAGATGATGGAGTACTCGAGATTCGACGAGTCTCATTTCGGCTGTAACGAGTCGTTGACGAGGGCCCAGCGACATTGGAACTAACCGCTAGAGCTAATGGCGACCTAGGTGTTAGATAACTGAGAAGTGGTTTGAGGACCAGGATACGCACAATCTTCCCGTGTATGTGTCCTAATGTGCAGCTTCCACTCCTCCTCTTCACGAAAACTTATATGGCAGCCCGGAAAATCACATCTGTGTATGTCAGCGCCTGAAGCAACAGAAAGATACAAATAGATGTGTCAGTAAAGTGTGTGTACCGATACAATATCATACTCACCGTCACCCTCGCTATCGTTTTCATCCAAGTCCATGTCCATAGGTTCGGGCGAGTGGGAAGAAGAGCTCATGAGGGGAGCGTGACTGAGCGGGATTTTGATTCAATTTTAGCATTGCAAGTAGCAGTTCATCAGCGAGTGACAGTGGGAATGCCCCCATTCGTTATTGGGTAGTCGGCGCTCATCACTTGTGATCGTCAGTAAATATCGACCCAATCCCAATCGTACAACCCGAACTGGGACATTGGTTGGGCTTCTTGCATTCTAGCCGTGACATATTATGATGAAAAATGCACCTGTTCCGCTCACACTGATATTTCCATCCAGTGATAGCGGCTGTTTACTAAGAGATTGAATAAGCTAATGGCAAAGCGAGGGTACGTCAAGTTCAAGGAGGTCTGAGGCTTCTGAATCTAAGGCTACACGTCTATACAAATAGAAGCGACAAAACTGACAGACACCGCTCGTCGGGATGTGCGGGCTCGGGCTCAACACTCTGGTCCGATCATCGTGAATTGGGTACTCGTATTCCAGCCCACCGAGCATGTCCGACTACTTCCAATCACCATCTGGGAGTCGCGGGCCCGTTCCACCGACAGCGTTCAAGTCAGAAACCAAAGTCCCTCCCATCTCGGGTTCTTCGTCTAATCACTTGGAGCGACAAGTACGAACGTGTCGTTTCATCGTATATTTAGTCGTGAAACACTTGTCACAAAATTCACAAATGAAGTCTTTGATTCCTTTGTGGACCTTCTCGTGATCTGGGAGAGAGAAACGGGACCGTAAGGGGAGCGGACGTAGAGAAGGGTCCTGAATTTACTCACTGGCAAGTCCATGTCTAGTGGTGAATGTCTGTCCACATAGAGAGCACTTATGTTTCGCAGGAAATTTACGACGCTTGGAGGACGCCTCAATGGTGCTACGGGACGCGACGGTCTCCACCATCGGCATCGCGCTCCTCGGAGGGAAGTCGTCTCCGAGCCCTCTGTCTGGTAGAAGGACAACTCTGCCATGCGTAAATGTCGGGTGATATAATGAGGAGTGTCCTACAGCCTAGGTTCCAAGAGGAACGACGGAGTGAACGTCCACGAATGCGGGGTCGAAAGATTGCGTGAGGGTCTCGGAAGCCCCCGCAGCAGGAAGAGGCATTGTAACCTCCGTCGCGGTAAGCTTCTCGAATGAAAATATGGCGTATTCATTTGCGGGGTAGGCGAAACATGCGTGATCATTGTCAATGAAGGAAATGACTCGAGGGGAGTGAGGCAGGGCATATTCCTTCAACATAGTGATTCAGATTTCGAAGATGAAACAATGGATGTCGTACCTTGACCTCCTGAGCATCTCCGTCCTTCCAACAGTATATCACGACCTTCCTTCGACAACCCACAACGAGGCGTGTGACCAAAGTTGGTATAGATTTCTTGGAAGGCTTGGTGAATCCTACTTCGACGGAACCGTCCGGTGAGAGATGCTGAACGCAAGAATGGACAGCGAACGAGAATGCGGCTTTGGCATTGGTAAGAACAGTGGGAGGAGAAAGTCCAGGTAATGGATAGAGAGTAACACTTGCCTCTAGAATTCCCTTTCAATAAGAACGACGTGTCCAAGCTGCGAAGTAGACACACACCAGACAAGACAACCAAAGAGTTAATATCCTTGACGAAACCCAGCTGTTCGATAGACTTTCTAGCAAGACCTTTCTTCACTTCCACCAATGTTAAGACTTCGTTTCCTTCCACGGGGTCATTGTCTATCCCGTAGATATGCAAATTTCCGTCGCCGTCCCCACATACAACCTATCTCCTGCACTAAACCATTGGCAACTTGAAGAGGAATTGGATGGGACAAGACCAGTGCCTTGGACAAACAGGGAGTCGATTTGCTCCTAGCCTGATAGAATGGATTTGGAAGACATGGACGGCGCCATTCGTGTGTATGATTGATGTTGTTACTAGGACCACATTGGATGATGTTGGAGGACGCGCAGCGAGGCTCAAGCTGGAGATTAATCTGCTGACATGAATTAGCAAATTTTCTCACGCTTCACATTCTGGACGAGAACATTCTCCCTGAACTTGCCAATCGCGCTACTTGTATGATACCTCAATGAACCTCAATATTTGCCGTGCGAGGAGCTTCTCGCGTCAATTGCTTCCCTTCCGACCGCACTACCGCATCATGAATCCAATAGAATCACACGGTGACGCCGTCTGTCGGAAATTTTAATTCCCACCGTCGAGGCCTGTCGAGGCCTTGTTAGCATCTGATGAATACCCTTTCAGACGTGACCAGTCTAATGTTGTCTCGCCACGCCCTCGCGAGCGCTATCTAGTCTAATGGTACGTGCTCATACACTGTTCATGCTTTGTTATTCTGATGTACTATCTACAGTCTACAGACACTTACAAACATCTACAAGGCTCACGCGTACTTGCCAGTGCCACAAGGCGCTGGTCAGATCGTCAGAGTTCCTCTGGTGCTCTCCCGGACTAGCTATATCCCACGTTTTTCATGATTTTTGTCTCGAGATCTCATGGATCACATATTGACGCCAGATAAGCAGACATTTTGCAAAGACGAGACACTAGTCATTAATTACACACTACAGTCAATGAGCTCCCTGTTCTCATTACCCTGCTTGATATAACTATCCTCACCACCGAAGGCTATTTCTGGGCTCCTGGCCTTAGTCAACCAATTCGATGAGGCGAAGGGCGAGGTCGTGAACACGGAAATCAGATTACAGATGCACGGGTAGGTGGGCTACATTATATTCGAGTGTACAATATTTAGTAGTACAAAGCTTTACATGGAGGTGGTGGTGCTATAGTAGTAGAATCATGTGTCGTCGTCATCAACGAGGGATCATGTTGCTGTTCTTGAAAACCATTGGCGTTGCCGTTAAACGGCGGCGATTCTGCCCCAGTGGCTTGTGGGGAGTGATGAAGGACTTGAAGTAAAAGAAAAATGGATTTGAGTATAGGGCTTCTGATTGAATAGATAAAGTGTGGCATACCAGGATGGTTCTCACGCATGGAACTAGTGGGGAATAGCGCACCACCCCAACCATCCTCACCGCGCACGTTGGACACCTGCACGTGTCGAATGTTTTCTTCGGCGGAAGGAGAAAAAACAAGAAGGTTGGCAGGGGGACTCTCGGATGCAGAGCTCGGGTAGCCCTCGCTGGCGAGCTTGAGGATAGCACGTTCTTCTTGAGGTTCTTCAGGGTGACTTTGAGTTCGTTGGCTTGGTCCAGAGTGACTTTTTATCACGCCCTGCGAGGCAAGGAAAGTCTTGATTTTGTCTCTGAGGTCGGTGACATTCTGGTTCTCCTGTACCACACAACACGTCAGCCAAACCAAGACAATAAGACAAAGGCTTGCTAGTGACGACGTACCATGAGCCAGTCTGGATGCTTTGCACCGAATCCCAGGCATGGAAGTCGCAACCGTACACAATTCTCGCAGCGATCTTGATCATCAGGCTTTTCGTCGCATTTCTACAGGCGTGCCACCCGATTCAACAGCACAATCGAAAAAATAGGCAAGGCAAAGGAAAAATGGAGAAAAATAAGCGCTCTTCGTCGACAGCCGCTGTACAGAGACCAACATACCTTTCGACGGACTCTACACGTGTAACAGCCCGACCCAGCACGCACCGCTCCTTCCGTCTTGGGCGCTTTTCGAGCGGCAGAGGCGGACCAGGCGACCGGGATGGTGGCCATGGAACCTACGAATGGCTTGACGGTGGCATCGGATGGAGGGATGCCGGAAACTACCGGTGTGGCCCTTTCAATGACTGCGGAAGAATGGGAAGCTTTCACTGATTGGAGTCCAGCATCAGCCACCTCCGATGTGGGGTCGTCTGGAGCGAAGCTCCCATCCGATGAGATGGACGATTGCTCAAGTCGAGAACTGGGGTCCACCATAACGTGTGGGTTGGTGGTTCCCGGACTACAAGTGGCAAGCTGTTGCCTGACGCCGCTGTCCTCATAAGCACTTGGCGATGACACCAATACGCCTACGGTAGGGTTGGTTGTACCATTATCGTTCTCGGCAAATACTACCAGCACGGTGATCAAGCTACCCCGACTCTGTCGCGGTGCCTCGCGTTGCTCGAGGAGCTCTTTGTCTCGATCGGACAGCGATACAGTGTGTATAGTATCTGTTGCTCGCTGAGTTCCGAATCGTGTACTGAAGTATGACACCCACCACCCTCGATAGAGAACTTGAAATTGAGGCATATTCGTCGAATAATTTCGACCATCCGGGGAAGCTCTTCATCAGACTGTCCGTAATAGTCCACCCCAATGGTTAGCAAGGTGATAGAAAGGATATTTAGGTACACACATTGTTAACAATGCTAATCCAATCTTCGTCGTGCGAGAATGCCGCGCAACCGGTGTCAAATAGTGTAGGTTTAGTCCTCGCAATCACCTCGAAAGCGAGTTTGTTAATGACTCGACAAGGGTTGGTAATCTAGAAAGCATCACGGAAGAACTCAGTAATATGAGTATTCGACCAATAAGAACGTACCATTGCGGAGTCGTCATCCAAAAAATCAAGATTAAATTCTAAGATCTGTGTTTCGTTTGTTACTGTCGGAGCGTCAGGGCGTTGTTGGCCCGATGTCTTGGAGCATCCACCATCAGAAAATGAAGGATGATACGAAGATAACGGTTTGGAAGAAGAGCCGCCGGATGATGGAGCGTTCTCCTCGCAGTCTCTGGCGTCCGAGTCACTACCGCTATTGTCGCTCCCGCCTCGCATTGATGGTGTATCTGACCATAAAGCGAGGCCGCCAATCAACCCGTCTATCCAAAATCCACGAATGAAGATGGTCTCGCGGGGACTACTATTGCCGTTTGTCGCAGGGATAGTCGACGATTGTGTAGAACAACGGGCAGGGGGAAACGCCCATGAACAAGCTCCAGTATGATTGTCGACACTGAGCGCTAGCGAGCCCAGCTTACCACCAGCATAACTCGACATCGAGTCCCATGCAGCCATCGCCCACGTTGAGCATCTCTCTATGCCTGTAACAAGGCAAAGAACTTGACCATCATCAAGGTCCACCTGTTCGCCTGCGAAGTCGTACCACTGGCGCCAGTGGAGTTGCACCCGCTTCTTAAATTCTGTTGTCTTCTCCAGTCTCTGCAATGTGCCTCCGTGCGGAACCATCAAGAGAGCTCCCCCCGCTTCCGACAAATGAAAAGTGAAGGAGTCGCTGTGTTGCGTGTCGGTACAGAACAACGTGGGAACAGGAGCAAAGGTGTAGAGTGAAGAGGCTCACCTTGATTCATTGTTAGTTTGTACACCCTGCTCTAAGATTGCCCCTTCGGGTTGGATGAACGTGGTGCGTGGTAAGTGATATTCCTTCTCGATGGTTATTGCTCGTGGTCCCAAAACGCAAGGGGGCTCGACACCTTCCGGTATACCGTCTCTATTGGCCGGGCTATCCCGAGCTTGTGTGATGTTGAAAAGCGTGTTGAAGGGAAGGCCGTGTTTATGTACTCCAACACCTCCAATTTCCGGTATATAGTCCCCGCCCTCGGTACAACGGGGAGAGGGTCTCCAGAGGGGAAATCCAAGCTTGCACCCAAGTAACAAAGATTCATATCGTTCGCTTCGCGTTCGTTGCCGGTCCTTTCCATTGACTTGCTGCGAAGAATCTGACCCATGGAACGGTGGCGTGGGCGTAGAATTGATGAGAGTGTTTTGTGAGGAATCTGGAGCGACATAAGAGATGGACGGAGGAATCACGGCTGACTCCCTCGATATAGAGGGTTGTGACTTCTCGAAAGGTAATGCAGGTGTGGGGTTGAGAATGCCTTGTGATGGAGTGGTATAGGAGGTGGATGGAGATATTGACTCTCCGTTCGGCAATAAAGTGTCTTGTTCATTGTGCGACTTCTCAGAAGGTGGTGAAGGTGTGCGGTTGAGGAGCGGGGCTTGAAAGGAACGTTGAGTGGCACGAGAGGCGGACGGAGAAGTTGACGGCCCGCTCAGTGATAAAGAGCTTTGCCACAGAACCTGAGTTGGAACTTGTACTTCATTCATGACGAACGCACCTTTCTCGTCCGTGAAGATGGAAATTGATCACCGCGTTACTATGCGACCGTTCGTCATGTTTCTAAAATCGTTGAAGGTATTCGAGACTTGCTTCCTCGTGAAGATGCGCGAGTACTTACACGTTTTTTGGACACTACGAGATAATTCAGATGCTGTGATGACATTTAGACGAGCGCAACTTGGACGTACCGCACGAGTGATTGTATGTCTCGTTGCGGTTACCATCATTATGGGTGTCGTAAGCGAGGGCATAAGGGTGACCGCGTTCCTGAGGCACCCTGTGCTTGCTGCGTTTCCAACTGCTTCTGTTGTTTGGGTGGCACTCGGTTGCTGCGTCTGCCGCTGTATTGCGGGCCAGACCAGAAGACCATGAATCTTCGAAGGGCGGGGAGTCAGGCCGTCGTGAGAGAGGCGAGGGGCCAGCGAACGAGGCCACGTATGGACCAGACGTTGTGTAACCTACGGGAAGAGTAGGGGGTGGTCGACTTGGCAATGGTAAGGAATCTTCAAAGGATGAGATGCTTGCGATTGCATGGCTCTGGGCCTCCCCGACACTAGTCGTAAACGTCTCAGTGGCATTGGAGCGAACTTCTGCTCGACTTCACCCTGAATATACTTATGTATAACGAGACAGGGACTCGATTACGCACGATTAGCGTTACCCATCCTGACATACGATTTGCGGCCCTTTTCCTTACTGCGAGCCTCCTCATAGCCAGAGAAATTGTACACATGTGGTTGAGGTCCTGGGATTCAACGGGAAGGGTTCAGTTAGTTAAGCCTTATAACAGCTTCCAGAGACAAAACCCTCATCTTCACAACCTGGCTCACCTTCACAGTCGTCTATGTCCATATCCATATCCATATCCGCGAGTGAAGGGGGGAAAGCTCAGCGAGTAAGCCAAACAGCAACTTGATTTGACATAACACTGGAAGTGCCTTCATCTATCATGAGTGACCGACGCAGTCAGGCATCGACTGATCGGATCATGGATATGTTTTGCACATCAGAGATGAGGTCGGGATCCATGAGAAAAGGCGTATATACTGAAAATGTGAGCGAAGTTGTGTTGCGACTTCTGTTACCTGGCGAATCGAAGGCTAGAGCCTAAGTGTCCGTGTCAAGGTTCAGGACTGCAACAGCGTTCGCGCGGGAAAGAAAATGCTATTTTTGTGATTTGGGCTTGGCGGCCCACTTACAGCGCTTCCAGAGTACTGAGAAAACGAGTTATCACTTCTGGAACTCATCCAAAACCTCGTCTGTATTCAAGAACCGCTCCTTTTCGAGATCCCAGTCTGTTACTCGCATTATCAGCCACCCTTATCGGCCAACATTTACTGCGCATGGAGACTTACCGTCGGGTATCGCCGTGGTATTACCTCTCTGTAGCTGTAGTACCTGTGGGTTATCGTTCGAGTACCTTGGCCAAAGAGCTACGGGAGTAAGTTAGCCACGGCAGGTACACGAAAGTAAAATCCGGGAACTTACGACCGGGGTTTAGATCATTGACGAAGTTCACCCATGCGTCAATTATCTGGTTAGCAAAATCGGTCTCAACACTTGGGGGTGCAGAGCCCAACAATAACGGAAGGTCCGATGCGTGAGCGACTGGAGATCGCGAAGCCGTTCAACTGTTGACCTCACTAGACCAAGCCAAAAAAAAACCGACTTACCACCAAAAGTACGACTATTTCCAGGAACAAACTCCGTAAACTTGTACGCAAACATCGGTTGCCTCCCCGAACCATTCTGGAAGAACAACCTCCGCGGCGCCAAAAACATCTCATCTCCGTACCAAGTTTCCGCACGGTCAAACAAGGAATCACCCGTATTGAACGGGGCACCCTGAGTCGGGTCGTTCGGTCCCCACATTGCGAGGATCCTTGAAATGGTGGCGTTGGTGATTGTGCTGTTGTCGATGAACAGATGTCCGATGAAGTTGATGAAAGCATCGTCTTGTGCTCTACCGGTCAGATTAAGATCTAGTAGCGTGTCGCTAAATGATGTGCCCTCGTTGTTCTGGATAATGACAGTCAACTTCCAGCTTGGAACGAAAAGTTACTAGGTCACGTACTGTGGTGCCCCCGAGATAAGGTAGATGGAGGAAATCCCCACGTTTGATCCTTGCTGACGCTCGCTCAGGTACGAGAGCTCCTGGTGGCCCAACGGAAGGCTCCCACAGCTGCGTATTCAAAGTGGCCCGAATCATAGTGTTACTGATGTTCAGTAAAGTCTAAAGAGCGAAGCTTGAGAACGAACGCGGTGAGGACAAGAGCGTGAAACACCCACGTTGAAAGGGACATCACGCAGACAGCTCAACGCGTTTGGACCTGGAGAGCACCCGACATTGGCGACAAGCCTTGCGAAAGGTTTACCGGGTTTATCGAATGTGCTTGCGTTGGGGGAGTTTTTGCTGTCAACGATGCGTATTGAAATTAACAAACAACCTCCATGATCCACAGAAATGACTCACAAAGGGCCAACCGCGGATTCGCCTATTCCCGCTCGGAAGAGGTTATCAGGTGTTGGGTAGACGAAGTGAGCTTGAACGCTTCCAGCGCCAGCGGACTAGTAGGCGCCCATGTCAAGGGTCAGGGATGTATCGTGCAGGGGAGAGTTGGATGACGCTTACTTGTCCCCAGATGGTGACCTAGTTCAAGGTTGGAAGGACAAAGTCAGCATCTGACGGGCGGCGTACTTTGCTAGACAATCACCTTGTCTGGGTCTCCACCAAAGGCGGCGATGTTTGCCTTGACGAATCTCAACGACTCTACCTGGTCGAGCAGCCCGGCGTTCAGATCCTTTGGGTCCATCGACGCGCTTGCGAGCTGGAAAGAGGTCAACGAAAGGCGGATAGCCTAATTTTAACACATACGAATCCGAATGTGTTCAGGCGGTAGTTTCTATAACAGGATATCTATGAGGACACTATGAATGGGTGACTGGATAGAAAACGTACGTTGAGACCACGATGATGGGCTTGTTGTTGCTCACGCTGCGCTGAATCATGCCTGTCATATGATCGTGCAAGAGTGAGAATGAATTTCCGAGATGTGTTAAAATGACACTCACGAGTGGGATTATAGCTTGCTTTCGAAGCGGCACTACACGGAAGGCAATCGTTAGCCCAAAGATAAATGACTGTCGCTGAGCGTACCCTGAAGTCCATTGACCTCCCTGCAATTGTCATCGGGTCAAAAACGCAGAACCGGTCAGTAGAAAGGGGATTCAACCTACATGTATCCAGAACAGAACCGGCAATCCAGCGTCCGCCGGTGTATTTTGAGGTCGGAAAACCTTCAAGACGCGACCATTAGTGAGGAAGAGGTTCAAAAATCTGGGAGCTCTGGAAGGGCTTACATTCAAATACAAGCAGTCCTCAGATATTGGTGCGCCAAGGCTAGACGAGGGGACCTGTGGACAGGCATCTCCAAAAGTCGTTGCATTTTTCAGGGCATTGCTAGCTTGCGTAACAGGAACTGGAGCCTTGAACCGAAGGTCTCCCTCTGGGGGAAGCGCAAAGGGTAGCCCAAGCCATTGTTCAAGGCCACCGGAAGTCGCTGCCCCACGGAAGACGCCGGTTTTGAGCTTGATATCGAGACTGGCGGCCGCGATACCAGGTATGAAGAGGAAAGAAAGAAAAAGATGCATCTCGAACACGAGGAAAGAAATTGGGTCGACTCTGTATTTGAAGAGATGTTCTGGTGATCGTGGCCGAAGTCAGGGAACGATATGCCGATAATTAACGAGGGTCAAAAATATCGAGCAACGTGCTATCGAAGCTCTTCACTGGGCAGTCTGAGCACGAAGGTGCATAAACATGACCAGATTTCAACCTGACATTGGAGAAAGAAGTCGGCTAGGGACATCTTTGTTGCATGAATATTGAGGTCCATCGACCGTTCCTCGTTCCCTGTGAGTTTTGCGTTATATTTGGCTG
>JANHQD010001687.1:0-34861 GCA_024721195.1 Marasmius sp. AFHP31 | reverse complement strand
ACCTCAGGTATACTCATTGACCTCCTGGGTATTGGAAATGAGTACATCTGACCCTTCCTTCCTCTGTCTTCGTCATCCAGGAATAGGTTTTTCTTGCTACTTGGCAGTATTTTCCCTAACTTGTCAATCTCTCGTATTCATGACGGTGCTATCTCCACCCAATCAAAATGTTGTTTCACACTCGAAATGACCTTCCTAAACCACAATCCAATGCTCATTTGGCCTCTGAGGTCAAAGAATAAAAAGGACCCCGTTCAGACTTTTCTCTATCCCACACCCATTCCTTGTTGTTCTAGCCTGTCCGCTGCATGATGGAAAGGCGTTCTATGCACTCAAACACCCCCAATGACACCTCAGGCTCGAACCCACCCTGTGTTGCGGGCGACGGCGAGCCCGAGTCAGACCCCGAGTCAGATCCCGCTGATCACGACTTCAACCATGACGGCACTTTCGCCCTGTATGACGGTGACCTGGAAGATATGGATATCGAAGAGAGAATTCGCCGTGCCATTCTCTCTGTTCGAAAGGGTCGTTTCTCTGGAAACACTGCTGCAATACAGTACCGTGTTCCCCGTGTTACGCTTCAGCGGCGGTTGGAGGGGGGTAAGTCTCGTAAACAGGGTCATGAGCACCAAATGGCTCTTTCAGTTGCGCAGGAAGACATTCTTTTGGAGTGGTTAAAGGTTGTTGGACAGAGGGGTGTACCGATGACGATGCGTACTCTTCGTGACTATGCTGGAATGATTGTCGGGCATGAGGTCGGTGAGTCAATTATCCACTTCTTCTTCTAGAATTATTGCTCACTGGAGTCCTTACCACAGGTGAGACTTGGCCACGACGATTTCGTGAGCGCCATCCCAATATTAAGGTCAGGTGGACCACGCAGCTCGAGAGATGCCGCGCTATTGCCCTCAATGGGACTGTTGTTGATCACCACTTTGACCTCCTCACTGAAATTATCACCAAGTACGAGATCAAGCCAGAGAATACATATAATATGGATGAAAAGGGTGTCCAATTGGGTATATCTAGGAGGGAGGCTGTACTTGTCGACAGGGACCAGAAGGACATATACACTATCCATGACGGGAGCCGCGAGCTGATTACTATTATTGAGTGTATATGTGCAGATGGTACCGTGATCCGACCAGCAGTTGTCTTTCAGGGGCAGCGTCGTGATCACCGCTGGGGTCAGAACAACCCAGCCAAGGCTAGGTGAGTCATAGATAACCTCTATGCCGCGCGGTGTTAACACATTGATACATATATATAGCATTTGCGTATCTCCCAATGGATGGACGGACCAGGAACTCGGGGCACAGTGGATAGAGAAAGATTTCGGTCCAGAGACTGTTAAACGTCTCAAGGATGCGGGCGAATATCGTCTGTTGATCCTGGATGGTCATAATTCCCACTGCACTTGTCGATTTCTCCAGTATGCTCAGAAGCATCGTATCCTTGTCTACTGCCTTCCTCCTCACACTACGCACGCCCTTCAGCCTTGTGACGTTGGTGTATTCAACCACCTTAGTCGAGAGTGGAAGAGACGGGTTTGTGAGGTAAGGTATTAATCTTCTCCTCTTTCCCGTTACATTGGTGACTGATATATCATCAGGCTCAAAGGGACTTTTATCAAATCGAGAAGTCCAACTTCCTTGTAGAGTATCATCACGCTCGGAAGAACTCAATGACACAATCTGTAATTGTATCTTCATTCCGAAATACTGGGATCCATCCACTCAATCGTAACATCATCCCGAAAAGTAAGTTTGAACCTGCCAAGCTGTTTACCACACAATCTGCACAACCAATTCCTACGAGGGTCTCATCACTTTTGACACCCGCTCTTGCTGCCCCGGTTCCCATTCGCGACTCTGTGTCCCTGCCAACATCAACAAATGTATCCCGTGCCCCTTCAACCAATCCATCCCGTGTGTCATCACCCGTGGATTCTATCCGTCCTTCCCCTCTTCCCTCATCATCTCTTCCATCTCAGCCTCCATCTGTCCCCTCTACTCCACCTCCTTCTACCAATACCTCTACAACTTCGCAACTACTTCCAACTACATCACAGCCACCCGGCACAACGTCTATCAACACTCTCTACAAGCTTGTCATGCCCTCTCCCATCCGTAAGACTGCATCCCGGAAAGCCCTTATAGAGGAGAACGATCGCCTCCGAGCCATGGCCCGGGCTGCTGGAATTGAGCTAGAGAAAGCGGCTACTCAAATGCGGCTGATGGATTATGAGAACGAGCGCCTTCGAAAAGTTGCATTCAAAACAAAGCAGAAGAAGGTCACGTCAAAGGACAATGGTGGGGGGCGAGCACGCCACCTCACAGATGAGGAGAATATGAAGATGCTGGTGGCGAGAGAGCTCGAATCAGCACGAGAGGCGGTCTGGAAGGAGTTGAAGGATTCCCTCAAGGCAGTGCGACAGCGACTTGATACAGAGGCTCAGGATCGGAAAAAAAAGGTGGATACATCATTAAAAATGATGAAGAAGAACAGAACGAAAGAGAAGAAGGCCGAGGAGAGAAGAGTCGCGAAAGAGAAGAAAGACGAGGAGAAGCGGAAGGAGAAGGAACGGAGGGCAGTGGAGAAGGCAGCAGCGATGGCACTGCGTGGTAGTAGGGGAAGGGTATCACGTAGCCGTCGTGGACAAGGTCGCAGGGGGCGTGGTCGTGGCCGTGGCCATGATCAAGTAGATGTGGAATCACTGTCATCAGGCGGGTCCTCTCCCGAAAACGATGGCATGTCTTTCACTCCCGCATTATCACCACCTCCTAGTCCAACTCCAGCCTCTCGTCCCCGCCCTCGTCCCCGACGTGTTGCACCCTGTCGGGGTTCAAATAACCCATCTACCTCTCACTCTTCGACCTATATGGAGATGGTAGTGGACAACCACACAGGTACTGAAAGTAGCGAGGGCCTGGATGAAGGCAGTAGTGACGAGGAGAGGCATAGTGTGGTCGGTTCTGAGAGGGGGAACAATGACGAGGATGATGTGAGTGATTCATCTGACCAGGACCCGATGGCAGAAGAGGAGGATGACGATACAGAGGAGACTGCGGAAGTTGGGGTGGATCGTGTCAATGGGCACCGCTGGATTGCTCGGACTCTGCAGTTCAACATCGCTTGGAGCGATGGGGATGTCACCTGGACCTCACTGGACGAAGATATCAATGATCTTGAGGCCATGGAAGTCTATTTACAGCACCACGGCGTCACTGACCCTCTGAAACTTCCAAAAAAGAAGTATCTCATTGCTACAATCTTGTAAGGGACACTTCCCTGCAGTACACGGCATAGCCATGGGATGTACACGGCACAGCCACGGGATGTACACGGCACAGCCACCACCTTTCACGAGTCTGGGGCTCTGATTTTCAGTTATTTACGATTCGTTCTAGTCCTGTCATGTACTTAGTCCTTCTATGAACGATTTGGTGTCTTGTTGACCCTTCTAGACCCAGTGGATGGCGAGATATGAGCAGAATATGAGCAGGATTTCGACGCGTGTTTTTAGCCGAACATTATTTCCCACGCCGGCCCACTTCCCTAGCATCGCCGGTTTCAGACCTGCGTCAGCAAAAAATTCATAACTCACTCAATTCTCGACCGAATCTCTAGAAAATTGAGGACAGGCATCTTAGGATGCCTGTCCATGATATATCATGCTCAAAATTCAATATACAGCAATTATCCGTATGTAAATGTGCAAAAACCCTTGACCGGCCCAAATCCCGGTAGGCCATAGTACTTGTGTCAACTGCTCTTGTTGATTGTCTACATATCACTCAACACTGCCCAATAATATGTAATGGCAGCTCTTGTCGCCTCGGGCTGAGGCAACCTACCTATCCAAAACAGTCGAGCTAAAGAGATGGATTGTTCAGTCGAGATCCGCAATGATCGGATAAGGAGTTTTCGTTCCTTTCCTTTGCTTGATACAGTAAGAACAGAGCACGTTCATTTTGAATGGTCATGAATACGCACCTCAAACTCCCTTGAAACCGTAGTACTTCACCGTGCGCTTCCAAATCTGGCCACTGACGACCTGTACCAAGTCTCATCAGTAATGCTCGGCGAGAATGTTCATATTACACAAAACATCAACGTGATCGCCATTTAGAAAGGTGGTATCCTGCCTCTATAATACATTGGCCAAACTTTCTACTATCCGGAGCACCATATCTTCCGACACTCAACGACAAGACCTGGGATTGAGTAGGATGTTATTCAAAAGTCTGCGCTTCAACGTCCTGTAGAGTTGTGCTCTTCAATGGGTATTCTCCATACGTTGTTCTTGAGCCTAGGACAACTCGGAAGACATTTCTGAGGAGCCCCTGAATAGTCCATTGGAGTGGCACCCAAAATCTCGGACTCGGATGCGGCTTATAGGGGTACAGACAATTGGGTGAGTCCACCGTAGGGTTTTATCAGAACCTAGCGGTGCTCACCTCGGTCTCAGGCTCTGCATGATGTGGAGCGAGGTAACAGTCGGAGTCGCTGGCAGAGGAACAAGGTATGGGTCTGTTGCGGAGCACTGTAGGGGCGGATGAGACGGGACCGTTATAAAACGTGTATCCAAAATCGGTGTCTCGATGGACATGTTGGCACTGGTAGTTTTCGATATCGGTCGTCAGCGTATCCAAGTCGCGGATTGTGTGGATGTGGGTGCAGTCGGTTGACAGAAAGGTCTCTGCATTCTGACCCCTCGTGATCTAAAGCTTGGAGAAGTGAGGAGATGTGTAGATGTACCTAGAAAAGGGCTTTGGCGTGGTCATTTATGAGAAAAGCTTTCTGATTGTTTTTACGTATCTCTGGCTACATTAGAGCGACGAAGCTGTTTTGGTGGACGCTGATTCACTGCAACTGTGATACTGGCACTCATTGAGAACTCGGGAGGCTCAGATACATTCTTTCTCGGCCAATGAAGCAACAACTTGTCGGTTGATCTTTAGTCTTTCTTGCTGGGTGAATGGATAATCAGGGCGAAATGTTATCTAATTACAGCGGGGGAAGGGACAACCTGGACATGAAACGGATAATCGGCTAGATATGAGTTACCAGTGCAATATCCCTGCAGTGACATCACCTTGCCCCGTATTTAGCCTACAGGTATTTGCCTCGGGATGGGTTTAAGATCAATACTGTGGCCTATTTTGAGCTGCAGCGGCGACGGGAACCATGACAGACTAAAAGTTATTACTGAAGGGCTGACTGACAAGCTAGACATATTGGAGCTCTTGAGACATTGTTAGAACCTGAATACCCATGCGCACAGAAGAAAAAACACCCGAGAGGACTCGACAGCGTTGAGAAGGATCGGTCGACGTGATAAAACGAGCAGGATATACGGTTTGGTGTACCAATGCCAATGGCGAGGTGGTGTGGCCGGAAGCTGGGGGGCTGGTGCCTGGCACCTCGTCCGCGGAGGTAACCATCTAGGTGGGTTTCTCACAGACAAAAAACCTCACCTAAATGATCACCTCAACCCAACCTCAACCTGTCACAAGTGGCGCCTGAGGTGGTAAAGTTACATTTGGAATCCTACTGGCGTCGATTGGCTCTTGTGAATTCTTAGCGCTTTCTCCTTGGTTTTTGGAGGCGGAGGTCCTAGGAGACCGTTGAAAGAATTGATAAATGGATGGGTAGTGTCAATTTGACGGATGTGCGGTATATCTAAGCGTCGAATCCCTCAGACTCGACAGCTCAGATGGTATAACTCACGTACGCTGCTCACAATCCTTCTGTCTCTTCAAGAGCACAAACGAATCATATTGGCACTGATGGGATAGCGTGATCTGTCCTTTCCAAGAGGGTATCCACTGTGAAGGTTTCGAGGTTCTAGTCAAATGGGGCCCTGAGGGGCAAAGAATGATCAGGATTCACTCAGTGGTAACAAAGCCGTACGCTGCGGCCTGCCTGTCGCTGAAGTCAATTCCCATGGCACGGGGTAATGGGGTGCACGAGACGACAAAACTTTTGTACCATGACCACCACCATTACGACCCACGGTTAACAACAACTACGAAGTCTACGGCACCAGCCTTTTCTTCCTCTTGATCAGAGGCTTCAGCTACTGGTTTACTTGCAAGCAGGAGTGAGATGCCACGTAAATGAGCAAAGAGATTTGGTAGGGGGGAGAGGGCTGAGCAGTACCTTTTTTTCTTTGCCTTTTTCTTTACCTGCTGTCGGAAACTCTCACCCTATCTCCGTAATCTAAAACAAACAACCGCCAATGCTCTTCACACTTTACGCTCTCGAGTCATAACCTCTCGAGTTACAACTCCCGGGCATATACACATCTGACAGAAGAAGAGTACTCGAAGCTGCTACTAGGGTTTTTTCGTGCATTGAATACGTACTCGGAAGATTGTCAGCAGTGAAAGCGAGAGGGTAGGGTGTTGAAGAAGATCGGGATACTGATGACAACAGAAAAGAAGAGTGGCGGAAGGAGGAAAGGGTTTTGGACATGTGGAAGGGGAGACGGAAGCGGTGGAAGGGGTATTACGAGGAGAGGGTGGGAAACCATAAACCATAACAAGTGTGTGTCTATCTTGCTCTTTTCTACCTACGAGTGTACCGCCCTTGGCACAGAAGATTCAACCAGAAAAAATGCGCTCACTCCCTTGCTCCACGCTCCTCGCCTCGCTTACTGATTCCAATTCCCGATATCTATGCGATTCGGATCCTGAGAGCATACTCAACATATTCACTAACTTCTACTTGTTGAGTTTGGCATCTGCATAGCCTTCAGCTCGTTCACCCTCGCCGGGGGGTCACAGATCCATAATTGCTCTATATCACCGCTTCATGCTGCGTAAACCCACAAACTTTTCAACTGGGGCGTCTCAGGACCTAGCTTCAGCTGTCTTGATCTCACCCTCCATTGACTCCAACCTAGCAACTACCTTCCTAAATACTCAAATTGGACTTGAACCACACTTCTCTCTTTTTTTGTTGCGCCCCAAAGCCTTGTCTCACCGTACTTTTTGTCATCAAAAGCAGTCCCTGAGCTGTAAGGCTGGCAATATCCTGTCATTGCAGTATGTGACGGATGATCGCCATTTTAACAATCCTCTGCTCATTCGGAGTCTTTTTTGCTTGTCGTCGCTGCCTGGCTCGGTAGGTACGGAATAGCTCAATGTCCACTGTGACTGTGCTTGTGACATACATCTTGTGCTTCGACATTTCGGGATCAGCGATCGGAGATCTCAGAGGTTTGGAAATTCGGAACAGAAAGACGTGAATCGTGATCACTCAGTCAACCTCACGAATCTCCAGTGAGGCAGTTCGAGCTATTCCCTGACATAGATGTGTCTTGATCAACCTTACATTGAAAGGAACTCTTGATCTCTTTACACACGAGCCAATTGGTCATTCTTCCTTGTCAATCATGTTCAATATGATTAAACAAATTGGAGTATAAACTACTTGTGTCATGAAGTGCTGCTTTTCCCCTATCTTTTCCTTTCTTAGCGCCCATTCCCCTTTCGGCGCCTGATTGTCACTTTGACGCCCATTTGTTACTTTGATGCCTACCAGATACCCGGTTCCCCTCCTCCTATCATTCCCATTATTTCCTTTCCCATCCTTGTTCTTTCACATCGTCTTCACAACCTATCCCATCCATTGTTTCCTTTGTTCTCTTTGTTCTTTTATATACAACAGTTACTCGTTCCAGACTCATTCTTATTCCATACCTGGACTACTATTGTTCTTTCCTTGTTCCCTATTATCTTTCTTTATTCTTGTGCGACTCATATTCCAGTATATAAGCTAGGCAGTTTACACCTGGTCCCTCATCTTGACCTCTTGTCATTGGGACCAGGTGAGTAGTTAACTTCGCTTCTCTTTATCTTCAATATATCTAACTTGTCATTGGGACCAGTTATCTACCTGCTCTTGCTCTCTGCTCGCTGTCTCCGTCATCTCTGTCGTCGTCTCTGCTAGTCGACTTCTGTCGCTTTTGTTTCTATAGTCCTAGCGTCTAGCGCTTTAGGACAACTTGCAGAGGAAGAAGGGATTGACACGAAGACAGCAATGCAGATGTAAAAATGCATTGATACCCTGATTTTTGGGTGGTCTCACTTTAAGGCTAGCGGATTGTAATCTTCAACGTTCGTATATCAAGGAACTTGGGAGGACATTAGTTCGAACTGTAGGAATCCTCAACATGTAAATAATTCAACGCAATGTAAATTGAGAGTTACGCGCCTGTTCTACTCATTGGTAAATCGTCGTGCCCAGACTTTGTATCCTCTTAGGCACCGTGTCGCAGTCAACGGTGAATGAGCGCTGAGCCCCAGTCAGAATTCTGCGGACGTGGGCGGGCAAAATATAAACAACCCGATACCATCCCCCAACGACCCATAACGTCCTTGAGCCACGCATGTGCCAGGTGATATGGGACGTCTGCGGATGAATGCGGATGGGGATCAGACAAAGTAGGGTGTGATATCTACTGGAATAGGATCATGAATTTGCTTTGATTTTGTCCGAAATTGTCCAAAAAATAGTACATTTGTGAATGCTATAGGGCTACATTGTACAGGTATCTGATTACTTTGTATCATGCTTACTTGCTCCCACCGACAGTTTCCATTCTCACGCCGGTGACCTCAACTTTATCGGGAGCATTTGATTTCTTTGAGTTCTACAGCCTTCAGTCAGACAGTTGAGCGTCACGGCGAGAACAGAAACTTACCTCGGACAACTTCTTTGACTTCTTCACAGGCCGCTTGGCGTCTCTGACTGAAGTATGTGAATCCTTGCGTTTTGCGCGCGGTCTTGCAGCAGCTTTGGGCTCTTCGGGCTTCTTTCCCAGAACAGCAACAACACTAGAGAGGTATTGAGCACGTCAGACACGGTGGTATAGACCAGGTACTTACAGGTCAATCGTCTCCGTGAGCTGCTCCAGCTTTGGCTCCAACACAAAAGGATCCATCCCGCGATCATACACAAGGTGCTTCAGGAATTTGACGAGGGCAGGTAGTCCATATACACCTCGTGTGACGAGAGGTTTTCGAGCCTCATGGTCACCGGAAGGGATGAGTAGGGTGAGAGGGGTGTCGAATCTTGGCCACAACTCCTCGGTGGGTATTCCTTTGGTGTATGTGCTCGGGTCGTTGGCAGAATATTGGGTAAATGCCCCGCCTTTCTTTGCACATGGAACCAACTGAGGAAGGCCTTTGACCTTGGCTGCAAACTTCTCGATGAAGGCAATGGGCTTCCAGGTGGAGGGTGCGGACAGTGCAGACGGAGCAGACGAAGTGGAGGGAGCAGATGGAGCAAATGGAGCAGACGGAGTAGAGGGGGCGTTGTCCAAAGCTACAACAAATCAGTCAAATCTCGGAACAAGTTTGAATCAGTATGACACAGGCATACCTTTCTTCTCAAGTGCCACGACATTGGTGGGAGCACTTCATATAAATATGAGTTAACTCGCAGGTAAATCAGAGGAAAGCCAAAAGAAACGTACAAAACAAAGGACTTGCTCAGTTGCTAAAATCAACTGTTAATCAATCGAGGTTTGGGTACAGAACAACATGAACATACCTTTGAGCTAATGGTGCCTTCGGTTGACGACTGAAGGAGATCTTAATTAGAGATTGAAGCTGCTTCGAGCAGACAATATCCTGACGTACTTTGCCATGGTTGCCTTGAGGTTTCGACTAGAAAATGGAGAATTTGTTAACATTATTGTTGGACGCCAGGTAAGAGTCAACTGACCTTGTGTAACAGGCCTCTTTTTCTACGTCAAGCCGGAAGAAAGATTGAGAAAGATAGAACGCGGAGAAATGAATAACACCTGAAACCAGCAGAGCCTCTGACTGGTTCACACGTATGATTCGATCCTACACGCAACGCGGACACCTGAGATCACCGATCGAAGGTGTGTTTCCGGGTTGAGTCTACCAGACAGCAACGCGGAGTTTTTATAAGGGTTGTCCTTTGGGGTTATGCGGACAGTCGCAATCGTAGAAGGGCTTTACCAAAGACCTAAGACGACGAAAACAAACGGTTAGTACAAGACTTGAGACTAGAAACACACCAGAAAGTAGCTTGAAGCTTTGTAGAACGAGATTGACAATAGACAGAAACTACTGTACAGGATCCTATCTACCTGGTTTATATACTGTTAACGAATGTTGTCATGATCCGAACTGGGATCGTACTGTGTCATAAGGTACAAGAATATCATGTGTAGTCCAAGAGAAAAGTGTGAAATATGAGGGTAACAATTGGAGGTCAAACGCGGACAATGTGAAATGAGAGGTACAACCTGGCCGGGATGAACGCGGAGGAAAAGAGGGTTATTCTGGCAGGAGAAGGCATCGCGGAAGAAAGGTATTGAGTGTACAAATGCGGGAGCAAAGGCTTGTGGATATGAAAAGGTGAACGCGGATAAATGGAACGTAGGCGGCAACGTGTCCGGAAGGAACATGGGATGATGTGAAAAGGATAAAGGTTGTCAGGGAGTCATGGGAGGTGGCCAATGCGCTTGAGGGGAAGTGGAGATGATGTAGTAAAATGGGAGTATCTCCTAGTCTGAGGGGGACGCGGATGAATGCCCTTATTGACGAATTGGGCCATTAGACGCCGAGCGCTGAGTGGCAGTGCTCTGGGCGTCAGAGACTTATATCGCGGATGGCCGGGATCAGTGTGTGTGCGAGGGTTCATCATAGTGGTCAGACCCTCTAGGGGTGATTGAGGTGTATTCCGGGATGAAAATGAACTGACCCTTACACCTTGGATGTACCAGCCTCGATGACCTAATAGATTGAAATGAGCCTCGTTCGAATCAGAATGAGTTTGAAGATGAACAAACCACTTCATTTCCGTCGCTGTCCGAGGCTGCATCGCACAGGTTGACAACCACACGAGGTTCACGTTCATCAGACACATTTCTTTGCTTTGAGTCCTGCTCCCTCTCCCTACACTTCTCCTTTCTCTCCTTCTTTCGGTCCTTCTTCCCCAATTTCGCCGCTTCCTTCCTTTGACGCGAGAGGTAGGTTCTTCTCCAGGACTTGTAATTGGACTTCAAAATTTCGTGGGCCTTCCAGTGACCACTGCACAGTGCCAGCCAGTCGTGCCTTTCCTCCATGAACGTGACAAAATTGTTGATTTGTGTATGCTTGAGGCTCGAGTAGTTTCGCGGGGGCTGAGAAAGGTCCAGGCCGTTCCAAAAACGTCGCTGATCCTTGTAAGCTTCCTTTTTCTCGTTGAAAGAGATGAGGGTGCCGTCAAAGTGCTGCATCCAAGCAAATATTCCCTCCCTCCTGCCGACGTCACTACTGTCACCGTTGTTGCTGTGGTGGTCGCCCTCAAAATCATCGTCGTCGCTATCACTGTTGGAGTTATCCAAGTTGTTGGACTTGTACAGCGCAATCTTCATGATCTTGAATGCTCTCTTGTCCTTCGAGGGAGGTCGGTTCCACCATTCAACACAGCAGCCTTTGGGCTTCTCCTTGTAGTGTTCTGGTTGGGGTTTGATTCCTGTAGGTGATGTGGTTGCTGAAGTTGAAGGTTGTGCTGGTTCTGGTGCTGGTCTGGTTGCGCGAGCATCAGCAAATATTGTCACGATACTTGTTCTAGATGAGGTGAGAACAGTGTAGAAAAAGAAGGAAAGATTACGCACTGAAGAGCCTCATTGCTTCGCCTAAGTTCTCGTACCTCCATTTGAAGAGCCTGCTGCTCGCGTTTGAGATGCATATATGCACTGTTTCCGGTTGACCATGGAACTTCAGCTGAGATCATTGAAATCTGGTTGAAGAGTCCTTGGTTTTGTTGTGTGTACTGTGGGTATGCAAGGGCTAGAATAGTCTTGTTGTTGACCCTCGAGTCAGTATAAAGTACTGTATAAAAAATGGTGCATACCAGAGGATGGCTATAACCTGGCTCCCCGGTAAAGAGTCGCTCGAAGCCAGGTGCATTGCTAAATTCTTGCTCATTATTTGTCGTTGTCTAGGGTAACACTGTAAAGTTTCGAGACAAAGGGAGGTCCAAAGTATGCGTACACTGTTGAAGTGTGTTGCTTGTTGATTGGAATTACTGAACATGGGTGTGGTTTGTTCATTATGAGAAAGCATCTATGTGCCTGTGATATGAATGAATACCTAAGAACATGAAGCAAACACTCACTGTAAAGTCTGTGTTCTGAGAGGAGAAACTGTTGAGAAGTTGAGCCGCTTGGGCTATTCGGAATGACGGGTGAGCTATCTGCTAAATAAATCAGTGAGAGAGTCTTACCTGGCGTGATTTGATCCATAAGAAAGCGATAAGAAACGATAATTTAGCGTGAAAGAAAGAGGAAAGAAATGAACGTGAAGGTCGTGGACTAAGAAATTTCAATAGACGCGTCACAGACGCGTCTGCTGTTGTTCCCGTGGCAGGCAGTTAGACTCCCGCTTGTACTCTATCTTCGTTCAGAAATTAGTTGTTATCATCTTGTGTATTTATCAAATTTGAAAAAATCTTTTCAACTACAAAATATTGATCTGTCTCTCCCTCGTTCCATGCAGCTGTCGGCAGTCTGAATGGAATCATAGAGACGACCTCAGTGATCCATTTTGCATCGATAACTGTCAGTGCTTCCTGTTTCCTACACACATGAAGAACCCGCAACGACTTGTCAAGAATCTCCTCATCCGGCAGCGAGAAGAGCTTGACCAAGGCAAGTGTATAACGGATCCCGCGTTTCGCCGTGTTAAAGTAATATATAACTTCGGCAAAACGAGTTGTGTTTCCAATGGAGACCTGTACCACGAATGAGCAAGATACTTATTCATAACTCAAGATATTCGTACCTTGACATTTCTCGCTTGGCGTACAGTGTCACTCTCTCGCTTTTCTTCTTGCCACTTGGACCGTGCAGCCTGGCAATAGGTAGGAGAAGTCTTGCGAATTGTTTGACCACAGGCGGAGATTCTTCATTGATCTGTTCAGCTTGCTCATGCCATTCACATACTTCGCAGAACTGCTTGAACGCATGAGCAGCCTCAAGATCCATCAGGTGATCATCGCGGGGATGGAGGGAGGTATACCCAGACCCAACGTCTTGAGAGTAGGAATCCGACTCTGAGGAATCCAAGGTGACCCTGAGGGTGGGGTCCATAGCATAGACAGCGTTGGTAACAGCCTGTTCAGCTACCTCGACACAAAGATTGCCATACGGGTTTGAATGAAGCCGCAGCCGTCTTTCGTAATGTGATATAGTTGTCTCGGTAGTCCATTGGGAGAGTTCGGTAAGGGAGCCAACCTGAATCAGCTCTTCGATAATGTGAAGGAGAGCGTGTATACAGGGTCGGACAAAGTGCAAGCACTCTATTTTCCGCTGGTAGTAGTACTGTTCAAAGAGTACTACATATTCAACCAGATCCTTGCGCGCTTGCCTTAGCTCTTCCAGACTCTTCCGCCGCCGAAGGACAACAGGAGTGGCAGACACCAGCTGAGAGAAGTGCTGGTATAGGTAATCCGGCATCCGTCCATATAACAGCCCCGGGCAGAGTCCAAAGATGAGCATGTGGTATTCGGTGGCCTTGTACTGTGTATTAGCCTTCTTTGCCGGATTACGCGGGATTCGAGTCTCGACACAGGTGGGGATATAGCGACACGCACGCTCAACTGCTAAGCCAAACAAATCAAATATATCAGGGTCGTGCAGGATCGCGAAAGGCCAGTCTTTCGGGTTTTCATCACCGTTATACTCGATATCTCCCTTCCAAAGCTGGAGAATGAGTTGGTTGAGGTTCAAGTAGAGGTGCATGAGATCTGCGGGGAAGAGTTTTGGGCAGGGAAGTGCCTTGGGCAACGCGGTGAAGAGAGACGGTCCTCGGATCCCTGTTTTCCTTTGCCTTTTCTTGTATTGAGTCGCATTGGGGGAGTCCATAACATGCTGAAGACGGTCCTGGTAATCCTCGACAGTGGGTGAAGTAACGGTATCGGGATGTATGTCTGGATGAGCAGATGCTTCGGGAACAGGGCGAGGTACTTGGCCATCGGGACGCAGGAGCGTGGGGTAGTATGTCCCGACACCAGGCTTGTGCCTCCCTGGCATGTTACACAAGAGCCGGCATCCGTTTCGACCGTGGTGTCCGACCAATTTGCTCATGTCAGTCATGGCAACCGTATCTGCTAGAGCATGAAGTAGAAACGGCCTCTTCGTCGTCACTTCGTCTCGTAGACTATCCCAGACCTTGAAGCCACGCCGTTGACAAGCAGCTAAGTGTGCGAGTGTGAGGAGAGAGAACAAGTCGTGTTGAGCAGCATTAGGCCTGCCTACCACAGAAAGCGGTATCACCGAGTTCTCCAGGTGGCGTACATCTGGTGCGAGGTCTGCTGAAATCACAATTCCAAAGCGGGTACTG
The DNA here is from genome assembly GCA_024721195.1 of Marasmius sp. AFHP31. Lineage (NCBI taxonomy): Eukaryota > Fungi > Basidiomycota > Agaricomycetes > Agaricales > Marasmiaceae > Marasmius > Marasmius sp. AFHP31. The sequence goes on along the minus strand of JANHQD010001687.1, from coordinate 20,483 downwards.
GAATCCTTATCCTTGTAGAGCTGGGCGCTGTCCTCGGAGAACATCAAGACCATAATGTTCTCGTCGATCTCACCGCTTTCTGCCAACTGTAGGTAGTCCGACCCATGCAGCACATCACTCCAATCCAGACCTCCCCCTTCGAGAATCCTCCTTGTCTGCTGTTGTCGGTATCGAAGCTCTGCGGCCCATTCGGGATGTCGATGCTGTGCCTGTAGCTGAGGAGCAAGCGGTATCACCACAAACTGTGAACGTGGTTTACCCTTGTCATCATAACGTTCCTCGCCGCAGCCAGAGCAAACTGAAAGGGTACCCCAGGGTCCGATGAACGCAAGACAGTTGTTCTTGCACTTGTCGATCCGTAGAGCGTAAATTCCAGTGATTCCTCGCAGCCGACGTCGTACTTGGTCATATGAGAGAAGCTGTTCGTTGTCAGGATGGGTACTGTTGTAGAGCTTTCGAAATTGAGCGTAGGTATTTTCGGGTGAGTGTGAAAGTATGAGGTAGTATTGAATTGAGAGCCGGACCAACGGCGGTAAGTCTACTCGTTCTTGTAGTGGATTCATGAAAGCCTCCCAGGCCTCTTCTGGCATCTGTTTCCTCTCCTCCTCGAAGTCGTAATTTTGAATGAATTCTAGCATCTCTTGAATACGGTCCAAACTCTCCTCGACGAAGATGTTTCTTGCAGGTAGCGGGTTCTTGTCAGCATGACGGCCGTCGTCTTCACCATAGCGGTTGTCGTTCTGGGAGCTGCTATCTTCATCGCTGCTATCATTGCCGTCTTCCTGGCTGCTGCCATCAGCATTGCTACTATCCTCGTCACTAGAGCCGTTGTCATTTTCATCGTCATTTGGACCCATAGAACCGCCGAGATCGTCCTGTAGAAGGGCGAACGAGAGCTCGTCGAGCTGCATCCCATCATCCTGGAGATCTTCCACAGCGTTCTGAATGCAAATTGTAAGTCATTATTGGGCAGAAAATCCTAACTGTGTACGTACCTTTCCCGTTTTCTTGTTTCTTCTCCTTGGTCCTCGAGCTCTGGTCTCCAAAGAATCCAACTCTTCCGACGTCATTGTTGATTCGAGCTGCCGTTGGGTAGCGTGGTCCTGGTATGTTCTCAGTTTTACTGACTTATAGCCCTGACAAAACCGTATGCAGGTGCAAATGTAATCGGTATTCGCTGAAGTAGATGAACGGGGTGGCATTATGAAGGGAGCACGGGACAGAGGTAAGACTTTGAAAAATTTTGTTTCATTGCAGAATCGTAAGTAGGATACATTGCTGGAAGAGACACAGTTATAGGGTGAGAGGCAGAGAGAAAGCGACGTGTACGAGAGAAAATCCGCGCGTTGTCCAGAATTGGCCGAACTCGCACGACCCGGTCCGATTCCGCCCAAAGATGTCCGATGTCATCCACGGACATCTCGCTGGGGCTGAGCGTCCCTAGATGTTTCTTCCCAGACGCATGTCATTCCCTTGGCCGATCGTGTTATCATGACCATCACAGCCTCCCTTCGGCAGCCATACCTGGTCCGGATAATCGCCGAACTAAGCTCTAAGGGGGCTTGAAAGGGACCTCGGCTTCGCACTTGGTTTACGGACGAACTCCGATTGATTCTCAAGGAACGGTATGTCAAGTCGATGTTTATGAGTACGGAAGTGATAATAGACCCTTTCAACAGCGAAGAAATATTCAACTTAGGCATAGGCCCGACGTCAACGAGTACTGCGGAGTCGTATAGGTAAGATTCATTGGGCATGGATGTCTGCACCAGTGGATCAACTCACAACGTTTAGTTAGACTTCGTCTTCATCAAGAACCTCTCCAGTGATCTGAGTGTTGGCAACATCTTCAACAGTCGTGGTACGGTCCGTGACCCCCGAGACGCCCAAAAAGGCTCGATACACCCAACTGGCGCCAATGACAAGGGCTGTCCAGAAAGCGGGATAGGTAACCATATCCACTGTCGCCGGTGCGGACTGGAGAGAAGTCGTCGTGATCAGCCTTCTATTTATGTCGAAAGGTTTGATTAGCTTACCTCGGCGACCGGAACTTCACCTCGGTGATTTTGTCGCTGGGTGTCGGTCGCGTTGGGCATGTCCCCAGCTTGGGAATGTCTACGGTGAACATCATCTCCCCGAGCCAAATTGACACCAGAATCCGTGAGACCATTGATGTTCACGGTCTGGCAATTATTGTTCGTGATGTGATAGACGAGAGAAGGACTTGTGGTATTCGTATTCGTGTTTGTAGTCGTCGTGGTGTTTGTCCCTGAGGAGTCGATGTGGTTCAAAGTGGCATTGTTGTTACTGTTGAAGTTGTAGTTGCTGGTATGGTGGGTGCATTTCAGCTCCGGGCTCGACATTCTGAGGATGTCAATGAGGCTGAGAGGAGAGTGTGTAAAGTAAAAGGGAGAGTTTGGAATGGAGGATGGCAGGAGTAACTAGAAGACCCGGGTTAATATACCTATCGAGTCGAACTGGTTCTTTTGATGAAGCTGACATGGTGCAAACGAGCCTGGTCCAGTTGGCACGGGCGCCATCAATTCATTTAGCCCTGGGAGGGTTCGCTCCACATACAGTCTCCGATATCTGGGTTTGTTGAGTAAACGCAAGGCGCGACGTAGAATCCTCGATTTCCCAACTCCGCAGGTATATTAACCCAGGTCTTCCAGTTACTCCTGCCATCCTCCATTCCAAACTCTCCCTTTTACTTTACACACTCTCCTCTCAGCCTCATTGACATCCTCAGAATGTCGAGCCCGGAGCTGAAATGCACCCACCATACCAGCAACTACAACTTCAACAGTAACAACAATGCCACTTTGAACCACATCGACTCCTCAGGGACAAACACCACGACGACTACAAACACGAATACGAATACCACAAGTCCTTCTCTCGTCTATCACATCACGAACAATAATTGCCAGACCGTGAACATCAATGGTCTCACGGATTCTGGTGTCAATTTGGCTCGGGGAGACAATGTTCACCGTGGACGTTCCCAAGCTGAGGCCACACTCAATACGACCGACACCCAGCGACAAAATCACCGAGATAAAGTTCTGGTCGCCGAGGTAAGCTAATTAAACCTTCTGATATACATCGAAGGCTGACCATGAGGGCCCTCCTCCAGCCCGCGCCGGCGACGGGAGGTGTGATTACCTATCCCGCTTTCTGGACAGCCCTTGTCATTGGCGCCAATTGGATGTTTCGAGACTTCTCGGGCGTCTCGGGAATCACATACCGCACCACGGCTGTTGAAGACATTGCCAACGCTGAGATCACCGGAGAGGTTCTTGATGAAGACGAAGTCTAAGCCAACGTTGTGAGTTGATCTACTTCGAAGAAACCCACACCCAGCGAATCTTACCTATTCAACTCCGCAGTGATATGTTTCCATCAACGCCATACTTATGCCTAAGTTCCCTATTCTTGTATTGTTGAAAGGGTCTATGTTCATTTCCGTACTCATACACAGACACCTGACGTACCTTTGCTTGAGAATCGATCGATGTTACATTGAATAACATAAGCCCGAAGCCGAGGTCACTCTCAAGCCCCCTGAGAGCCAAATTTGGCAATCATTCGGACCAGGAAAGTATGTATGGCTGCCGAAGGGTTTGAAACTACGTGGTTCACACATGCCGAAATACCGAGAAACTGCGAAGCTCATGGGATCACAATCGACATGACAAGTTTAGGTGAGCTGTCGAGTCAACACGAGTCTTTTAGGGGAAGTCGCCCCATCTGAAGTCGTGGGAATGGACTCTGTCAAGCAAAGTGAACTATTTACTGTCAAATACTTCCCTAAAAGTCTGTAGCCTACCTACTTCTACAGCCCATAGCCTGTTGTATACGCGGGAAAACATGCACGTCTCTTCATAATATCCCCGATTCTTTCGAAAACCATCACGACATGAGTATTGAATGCTAGATTTCTACCTCCGTTCCGCATAGATCACTCACAAATACGATGGAAACGAGAGGTTGCGTGGTTTAAAGTGTCCACAAATAAACTGAGATTCGAAAGCTGGTGGTTGGCGTTACATCTTCAAACATGCGGAAGTCTGAAAGATGTGAAACGCGATTAGCAGCGATATCCCTTGATAACAGCTTCCTTGAAGTTTGTGGCGTGGACTCAGGCCCAAAAGACCAGGTTCAGGCTGGCGATTAGGTGTCCAATATCGTTGGTATACCCATTGGGATGCACCCCACAACTCTTCTGCTCAGCCTCCTCACAAGGTTTCAGGGCAGGATATCACACATTGGTATCATCTACATGATTCTCCGCCCATAGTCACAGGGTCTACTGAGATGTTTTGACAGGCCATTAATGTAGGGAGTTCCGAGTCGCCCGCCGTCAACTACGGGATGGGATCCCTCTCATTCACCTCATCATTGGCAGGAGCAATACAAGTATCTTCCAGCTAAAATTATGATACTAGGCCGCTCTGGAAATCGGTTGCTGACGAGTCCGTTTGCGCCCCACAATGATATCACATAGACATTCATTCGCTACATCCACGGGGGACCACAACTCACGCGTCTGGTACGGAAATTGCACGGAAACTAGTAACTTAAATCTTCGGCCATGCAGCTCTCAGCCTCAGGAATATCCGTTGGTGGCAAAGATAAACGTTCACAAGCAATTGGGAGCTCTCAGGAAGGAAGGCTTCAGGTATCATTCTGTTACAGAGCTTGATCTGCTCATAAGCTGGTCAATATCAGCTACGAGGCCGTGATTAAAGTACCTTTCCCTGAGCTTCGAACAATACAGGCTCGTATCTAGTTCAACTGAAAGTTGAACAAATCTTCAATCCTCGAGCTTCAAGGGTTACTGAAAGTATCCATTGGGTTCAAAGGTGGGCACTTCAAAGTACCTCGCGATTGGGTTGAAGGACACCGTTTCATGGAAGAGTCGGACGTCGCTGCTGACGTTACGTCAGAAGCTCGAAATGCTGTGCCTAGTTTGTATCTCGGTCCGTTGTCCGAGGTTCTCAAGTGAGCGGAATGATTCGGAATCGTCGGCCGGACCATCTCGAATGCCGAAAACACAGCATCCTTCCCCTCATCTCCACACCACCACTTTCAGCTATCTTCAAACCATGGCCAACCATAGTCGACTTGATATTGACTAAAGACGCCTCCATCTACTTGACTCTAGAACAGAGACTACGAGCTCCGAGGAGCACACAAGGAGATTGGGAAGAAAGGCGAGTTTGGGATGACAACGAGGGCGTCTTTGCCATTTTGTTGAGTTTGCGGCTGTACCAACGTTCTCGACACGCAGGCGAGTCAAATACGTCGCTTGCCCGCCTATTGACTCGTGTTCTCTTTTTCGATGGATCGCTGTCAGCAACTCACCGTGAACCTTGGAAGCTCTTTCATCAATTGTCTTGTATTCATGCTTGTCCTTCAAATGCAATCCCTAGACCGTCTGATCGCCACGACTACCACTCCACCTCTCTCTCCCATCAACAGCGTCCCCTGTGTTACCCGTTATTGTCACCGTCTCTTATGTCTTCTTGGGCTACCGAGCTGGTTTTCTATCGTCTGCGAGAACAAGTCGTTGAGGAGCCGATATGATTGGAGATGGAGACGGAGAGCTGTCCAATCGGACCTTGAATTGGCTCCTAACTCAACATCTCATGTCCTTTGCGCTCTTTATAGCGATGTTTGCACACCAAGCTCTCCCTTGTCGAACCTCTCCTTGCCTTGCCGTTACACGAAGTTTGACGGATGCTTAAGAGCACTTAGGAGGTGGTCGGTTTTCTGTGGAAAAAGATGTGGGAGTAGGTCTCGCCAGGCGAAGTGGCGATTCTAGCGGGGCAAAGGTGGCGAAAAAGAGCACATGGCTCACATCTGGCAGCGGCTCGGAGACCATCAGTATGAAGTGTGAACCACACCGCCTCGTGTTTCTGTTCTCGCCACACATCTGTGAGATACTGTCGGTAACCTCACGTTCTGGGCTCAGTACTTCAAGTAACCGTTACGTAGTAGATCGTTCAGTAATAGAGAGACCCTTCAAGAGCAAGTCGAGCGATACGTCTCTGACTTACAGAAGGTTGAAGTCAAAGTGTTGAGCGAGACGACTCTTACACTTCAGGCTTCGAGATCAATCCTTACTGCTCGCGCTAGCTAAGGTATGATTGATAGAGTAGATTTGAGGATAAAAGTAGATTGATTTACACTATTACAGTAGGCATATTTATACTACAATATGAGTGGCAATCGTGAATCATGAATACAAAGAACAAAGGGAACTAAATAATTCTGGAAGCTTCCTGAGTTGTCGTTATCATTCTATAGTCTTCGAGTTAATTCCTTCTGACTCACGGTCCAAGGAGGCGATGAAGACTTACGTGCCTGTGATCCCTTACAACATCGTCAAGTCACCCAAATCTCAACAATACTCTTCAGCTGATTTAACTTCCTTCCTCCTCCCGATTTTAGCATCGGAGCCTATCTGGCTCAGCGGCAGGGTCTATCCCCTAGCAATGCTGCCCCGTTGTTACTCAATACCTCTGTCGTTGGTTTTCGACTGGAAGAAGCACCGAATAAAACCCCGGAGCTATGATTTAACCAATCCTCATGATGAATGCATCATCGGATCTAATCTCGCTCAGCATCCAAGGGTTATGGGAAATCGAGGAGTAGTGATGGGGGAAGTATGGGGGCGAACGTTAGACGTACAGAGTCTGACTGGTATGACAGTCTCTGCATACTTTCGTTCTTTTCTTTCTGACCTTTGCTCCATCTCAGCGACCTCTATAACCTCCACGTTTTCCGTGTTTCGTTCGGTTATGCGGTCTGCTGGCTGCTACCCTCGCTCATCGATCAGCGATCATGGAGTCAATGGGGACCTTTATGGACCCACTGTGCCTGTGACGTATAGCCCATGCTTTGACTTTTGGGATCAGTGATCTGAGATCTCGGCGCTCGGAGATTCGGAACCGAGGGTGGTTATCAGCGGATCTAATCCTATTCAACGATATAAGGCTGTCAAGTTTTTCCGACCTTGATATATGTCGACTTGATCTCTGTCGGAGGACCAAACCTATCCTCGAGGTGGCCCCGCTCCGATACTATCAGATCTTAACACTGGGTGGACGAGAAAAAAAAAAGAGAGTAAACCAATTGAAAGGATTACCTACACGCGAGTAGGTTTGGCCAAATTACGTCTGCTCAAAATGAGAAACTTACGGAGCTGTTCCAGTTATTGTAAAGTCTTCGAAGATACTCACGCCGGGACCGAGAAGCTTACTCCTCAAGAGACGCTATCTATGGAACATTCAAAAGAATTAACGTCCACGCGACCACGTTGGCGAGGACCGTTCAAACGACATCAGTGGTTGTGTTTGTGCTTCATTTTTCGGGCAGTCAGCACCGTTCTAGGTAAATAGGTGAGAATGATTACTCTCCGCCTTCATCGACTTCGAATCGCCTCATAAAACTTCACTTCGCTCACTGCTTGATGGTGCTTAGCCAAGAAGTTCTTTATCTCTTAACTTATGGCTTGGGGACGGGAATGCTGATGCTGCTGAGGGGATTAGTCGCGGTGAGAGCAAGGAATCAGAGAAGAGGTTCGGATAAGGAGTGGAGGTCGTCCTGGCAAAATGGCTGACAAATTTGTACAGAAGCATGAGGTGCGTTTTTTTGAAAAATCCCTCCGTCGACTTGATTTGTCCCTATTCGCCGTCGTTATTCGGCTGCGCGCACGATGGTCTCCAATCAATGCCATAATACATATGATATCGCCCGCCACTGGCGCGACTATACTTCGACCCCACTGTGAGGTCTGTCAACAGACTGGCGGCGACCGGATCTTGGCTCTCCGGAAGGGTGCGCTTCTTGCCTCTCGGTGAGCATTCTCTTCTACGTGTTACATGGTTTACTTCTAATCGTCGCCACGTCCTAGCTCCCATATAATGAGATTTTCAATTCTGTGATCAATCCTATTGAGTTCGTCTGAAGAAACCCATTACTACTACGTTCCGACCACTTCAGTTCTTCACATCTTTGCCTCCCGTACTCGAAAAGTTCGGGCCACGTGCTATCCACGGAGTCTCGGCACTTCAAAGTCTAGGCGGACGGACTTTCATATACAATAGTTGCCCGCCATAATGAGCCCTCGCTGGGATAGTTGAACGAAATCTTTTATGTATGCACATATCGACATCTGATTTTTAATGCCAGTTCCCTTTTCCGACAGGCCAGTCGCATGATAAATCAAGTCATTGCCCTGCCAAATAATATTTGTAGAAGCACAGCCTGTGTTGCACCGTAACACTAGTCTATACTCTATCTTACATTCAGAAAGAAGGTAAACTTCGACTTTTTTTCGCTCTTCCACTAAAATTGGGCCACCCGAAAATTTGGTCACATACTCGGACCATTCGTATAGCCCTTGTGTGACGTAGTGATCATCCGAAAAATGTTCGTATATATAAAGAGCCGAGTGACGTGTGATATCCGAATTGAATGAAATACCTCAGTATTTTGGTCACGGGTCACACCCCCTGACGAATATCCCGAAATGGTACAGTACAACTTCAACGGCAACAGGAATGCCACTTTGAGGCACATCAATGCCTCCATAAACAACAACACAACCCCGTATGCGACTACCACGACTCCGAGCCCCACCGTCGTGTATAACATCACAAACTGCCAGAATGTGAACATCCATGATACCGGCGTCGCCTTCGATCGAGGAGAGAATCTCCCTCAAGAAAGTTCCCGAGCTGATGATATGTTTGCCGACGCCAGGGAAAACTACAGAAATAGTAGTACCGACCAAATCCCTGTGACGCCACGAAACCAGGTAAGCACATCATGATGCTCGATATATTCAGAACCCTGACCACTAGTGATTCCAGCCGCGGGCAGACGGAATGATTATATATGCCGTTATGTCCTTGCTCCTCTTCTAGCCTTTAGGGCGCTGGATCACGGGAGTGATGCGTCAAGCATTCTTAGTGACAGTCCGGGCGAGTCGAAGATATCCGGGTCGCTCGAGCTTTCATCAATGATAATGATGAAGAGAACGAGATGGACCCCGTAATGCCAAGACGTGATGACTGTGGAAGCCTGAAGTTTTAGCTATTGACATAAATGTATCACAGTCTGAGAAACCTCCGTATTTGACACCCCCTTGCGCCGTATGAGTAAAATCAAGGCGGTGGCAGCGAACAAAGAGAATTACTCGCTCTAAGAAGGGCATAGTATTATTCATCCAGACCTCCATCCTACGTGCCAAACAGTGACGATTTCGAGATCCCAGACACATAATCGCAGTGGGTCACGAACGCGGAGGTACGAAATCTGTTGAGGCTCGGTGCGACGCGCATTCTACGAGGTCTCAACACTTTGTCACTAATGTCGTGAACATAGATGTTGGATGCGACGTCTCGAGACGTGGCTGCTCTAACTGAGGAGGATGCATCTCTTAAGGAGAAGGATGGTAGCCGTACAAGGCAGCGTGATCACAGTTAAATCAATATATATACCCTCGAAGGGGTGTGCTCGGGTCAGTATATCCAGTACCTTGATTACTCGCCCACTATTGCTTTAATCCGCACAGGCATAAGCATCCGCCGGAGAGGACGGGGCTGGAATGAATGAATGTGTCACCTGTCGTCTGCATTGAGATGGTTGAGCATGTCGAGGGAGGGTTCGGTAGAGAGTGCACTCTCCCAGTGAATAACGCTTTCGCGCAGATGATGACATGGATGAACGAGTAAACGGGAGTCCATGGCCGATAGAATGGTATGAGAGACCGTGGCTACATAGAGAGGAACATTTAGTCTTGTAATCTCTCAAAAGCAACACGTGTAAAAGACCTTGATGTCATGGGCGGGATGCCGTAGGATCGTCCACACTGAGCCTACAGTCGCGTTGGTCTGAGCGACACGATTTAAATCACCAGGTCTCGCATTCTGAGACGCAGAACCTTTAAATATTGGACATTCGGAGGCTGTACTTCGTGGGGAGAAAGAAGGGAAGATTGGGATGGAATAGAAAAACTATCAGGGTGTTTTATGCTCGTTCTACACTGGTCATTCTAATCAGGTCGCGCTCCCCGAGATAGCATGATGACACATATGGATACAGAACGTGATAGGCAAGTTGCAAAGTATTTAGGATATTAGTATGTCCGGAATCCGTAGCTCATCCCTACAACGAGACAGGAAGATGGCAGCCCAGTATATGCATATGTCGAACGGAAGCCATCTAGTTGGATTTTAGTACGTCTGTAGATCGCGGCTCGATATGCACCGCAAGTGCTCACCATTATCTGAGCACTAAACATTCTCTTCTGCACCAGGTAAACTCGGAGTGGAGTCAAACGGACCTGGGAATCTGTCATCCCTATTCGGATGGTTCTCGAGGTCTTGGGTGTGTCGAGGGAGGATATCGTGAGGAGCACGTTCTGTACCAGCAATCGCGGCTGCACGAAGAACAACTCGGATGAACGAGTTGAGGAGAGTCCACGGCCAGTAGAACGGTACAAAGAGGGATCGTAACTAGGAGTAAAAAGATCAGCCTCGTAACCTGACTGACGCCACGTGGGACTGACTTCGATGTCATGAGCGGGGTGTGGTGGGGTCGTGTGGAACGGGAGTGCAGCCGCGTTGGCGACGGGACGATCACTAGCGGCATCCTGAGCTGCAGGGGAGTGGTCTCCGGTGTAGAAATTGCAATGAGTGTAGTGACTCTGAGGGTTTTGGCACTGGTAGTTTTGGATATGGGTAGAAGCCGCGAGGGAACTTGTGTCGCCGTTGACTGTATTGGCGAGAGGATTGGCGTTCCTATTCGTATATGGGCCACCATGGATAGGATTGCTACTGTCCCCAGGAGCTAGACTGGGGGTAGTGTTCTGAGTGAGAGTAGTGGCTCTCGTTGTAGACATTAGGGCTCCGTGAAGAGGGAAGGGAAGAGTGGGATTGGGGGGAGAAGCAAAACCATCTTATGTCGGTTCAAGGACAGCTTAGGTTTCCGATTATCGGAGTAGATCTGACGGGGTACCTATCATTTCAAGAGGTTTCCGACCATCGGTATTCATTTGACGGGCGTCTAGTATCGAACTCAGTAGGTTTCCGATCATCGGTGCAGATTCGACAGGCATACTATTCAATTGAGTACCAATCAAATATCCGTTCGGCACTTGGACGAATAGAATATAACATTATGAAACAGAAGTAAACCCGGAGGTCTGGATCGAGACTAGGAATCTGCTCCGATAATCGGAAACCTCTCGCGTTTACTTGGGAAACCGTCCCTGAACCTATACTGTACGGGAATGAATGCAGACGACCGGTAATTGGTATTGGTGCCCTTCAATGTTGTTCGTTCATGGGGTGCAATGGTGCAATGGAACTCCGGTTTTAACAAAGATACCATTACATCGGCGATGGTTAACTTGACCCGCGGGCCCGCATCGTCCCTCATATAACCGAATTCTGAATAAGACCATGAGCCAATATGTATCTAGTCAACAGTCTCTAAGTCGAAATACATCAGCAGGTTCTCCTGATTGAGGGACGTATGCGCTTGGTATATAAGCATGGTTGGTTGTAAATGTTGGGCGGGTAACGTCTAATGGTCTACCTGGTTGTTATGGAATCCACCGTGAGCGATGTAGTGGTGCCCCGACCGGTTTTCTGCATTCATTCCAGTACAGTAATTCAGTCTGACTTTTCAATCCAGCCAAAGTTCCCAGCGGACATTCACCCGGCTTTAAGGTCCTTGCTACTGGTTTTACACACACGGAATGAGCTTGAAAAGTGGTTACAGCGATAGATTGGGATTGCCTTCTGAGTGGAAGTTCAATCGATAAACGGACTCGAAGACCTTTTTCATTTGATTCCAGGACGTGTATAGTTTCGAGATGCCTTATTTCTACCTATGTAGTCAAAGAAAGAAAAAGCATACGGGGAGAAGGATCAGAGAGGTATGTATTCAAGCGCTTGAACGCCACCAGATGCTCGATAAATAGACGAGTTTCCCGGCTTCAAGGCCTTTGATATCGCCATCACGCAAAAGAGGCCTGAAGCTCTATGGCCAAGTGGTTACGGCCACAGATTAGAATCCCAAATTCTTCGCTACCCCAATCATTCGATTTGTTCCTCTTGAGCGTTGCTTGTCGTTTTGCCATACGTGTCCTTCACCATCATCGCAGATATCCTGCGTGTTGGAAGAAGGAATGGGATAATCGAAGTAAGAGATTTTCAAGCGGTTGTATGTACTTTCAGCTAGCGATAGTAATTTTCCAAGCCGTGCGAATGTCAATTTTTGACTGAGGTTGTCAGAATTCGAAGTACACATGCGGGCACGGCGACAAATCAGAATCTCCCAGAACCGACAAAGTGCAACCGCGAGCTGATTGTATTCGACCCTCTCGGCTCAAGGTGTTGAGAAGAAAGCAAATCAATCCTCACCCTACACCAGCAATGAGTGCTGAGAGCTGAATATCAGAAGAGCTCCAAACCCGCCAGCGAACGCAGCGAGGGCACAAACTGAAGTTTGTCACGGACCTTGAAGATTGATGGTCTCGGAACACCGTTTGTATTCATTCTCGAGGTTCGGCACGAGTCATAACCGCCAGTCATCCCTCAAATTCTTTTGGATTCTAACAGTCGCAGAAAAACATTGATACTGCTTTCCGAATCCTGTAGGTCATAGAGTGTACCAACAGGCCCAATAATAAGCATGTACTTCGAATTCCGACAATCTCAGTTTTAGGGTGTAAGGTTTTGGCACTCGGCCCTCGGGAACAAAAGTAGCGTGGGGAACCTGTTGGGGAAGGGAAGTCCCACGGTTCATCATGGCCAGTGTACGAGGCGACGACGCTGCTGAATTGTACTATCACCACGACATCAAGCTTTCCTCCCCCTCATTTTCCAAAGTTGATTGACAACGAGCTACAACGACTGAGGCCACCACTATCATTAAGCTACATCAAGCTGTCAACCTACAAGCTACGGCGATTTCTCGTTGTCTGCGAGAGAGCGCCTGGGCTTAGATTCATTGGGCATGGATGTCTGAACAAATAGATCAACTCACAACGTTGACTTAGACTTCGTCTTCATCGAGAACCTCTCCGGTGATCTCAGCGTTGGCAATGTCTTCCACAGCCGTCGTGCGGTCCGTGATTCCCGAGACGCCCAAAAAGGCTCGAAACATCCAATTGGCGCCAATGACAAGGGCTGTCCAGAAAGCGGGATAGGTATTCACACCTCCCGTCGCCGGCGCGGGCTGGAGGAGGGTCCTCGTGGTCAGCCTTCAATGTATATCAGAAGGTTTGATTAGCTTACCTCAGCGACCAGAACTCTATCTCGGTGATTTTGTCGCTGGGTGTCGGTCGCGTTTGGCGTAGCCTCAGCTTTAGAATGTCCACGGTGAACATCGTCTCCCCGAGCCAAATTGACACCCGAATCCGTGAGACCATTGATATTCACGGTCTGGCAATTATTGTTCGTAATGTGATAGACGGGGGAAGGACCTGTGGTTTTTGTATCCGCGTTTGTAGTCGTGGTGTTGATGCCTGAGGAGTCGATGTGGTTCAAAGTGGCATTTGTGTTACCATTGAAGTTGTAGTTGCTGGTGCGGTGGTCAGAGGGTAGCTCCGGGCTTGACATTCTGAGGACGGTAACAAGGCTGAGAGTAGTGTACGTGAAGTAGAAGGGAGAGTTTGAAGTCGAGGATGGCAGGTGACGCGCTCTTATATAAATTCGTCGCGGGTTGAAAAGATATTGGATGGACAAACCGTTTTAGGCTCAGAAGAGCCATTGGAAGGTCAAACCGTCTCAACCCGCGACGAATTTATATAAGAGCGCGTCACCTGCCATCCTCGACTTCAAACTCTCCCTTCTACTTCACGTACACTACTCTCAGCCTTGTTACCGTCCTCAGAACGTCAAGCCCGGAGCTACCCTCTGACCACCTCACCAGCAACTACAACTTCAATGGTAACACCAATGGCTTTCTGGACCACGCTTGTCATTGGCGCCAGTTGGATGTATCGAGCCTTCTTGAGCGTCTCGAGGGTCATGGACCGCAACACGGCTGTTGAAGACGTTGCCAATGCTCAAGTTACGGGAGAGGTCATTGATGAAGATGAAGTACCGTTCCATGAGAATCGATCGATGTTACATCGAAGAACATAAGCACGAAGCCGAGGTCGCTCTCAAGCCGCCTTTGAGTCAAACTTGGCAATCATTCGGATTAGGAAAGTATGAATGGCTGTCGAGACTCATGTGGTTCAGTGACGTGAAAATATCGGGAGGCTGTGAAGGTCATCGAAAGTAATCAACATGACGAGTTAAGGTGAGCTCGAAAATCGACACGAGTCTTTTGGGAGAAATCGCCCCGTCCGAAGTCGTGAAAATAGACCGTAAAACCTTGAAGCCGACCTACTTCTACAGCTCATAGCCTGCTGAATACGCGAGAAAACGTACATGTGCCTCCATAACATCCCCAATTATCTGTAAAACCATCGTGAGATAAGTACTATATGCTAGATTCTTGCCTCCGTTCCGCATCGATCACTCACAAATACCATTCAAACGAGAGATTGTGTGGTTTGAAGGGTCCGCAAATCAACTGATTAACCAACAGCCTGGCACTCGGAAGTTGGTGGTTGGCGCCACATTTTCAATCACGCAGGCATCTGAAAGTTGTGGAAGGCAATTGGCAGCGACTCTATCCCTTGATAAAAGCTTCCCTAGTGGCGTGGTCTCGGGCCAATAGGCCAGGTCTAAGCTGGCGATTGGGTGTTTAATGTTGTTGGTGTTCCCATAGATATGCACCCCACGATTCTCCAACTCACCCTCTCAAGGTTTTTTAGGCCATACTTTCACACACTGGTATCACTTACACGGTCCTCACTCCGTAGCCCCATGATATATTGAGATGTTTTGACAGGCCATTCTTGTCGGGAGCTCTGAGTCACCCACCGTCAACTACAACACGGGGTCCCTCTCATTCTTCTTGACCCAAATTCATGATTCAGGCTGCCCCAGAAAATGAGTTGCCAACGAACCCGTTCGCATCCCACGACGATATCACTTAGATATCACTCACTGCATCTATGGGGTACCAGAACCTCACCACGCGTCTGGTACAGAAGTTGCACGGAAACTAGTAACCTACTCACACTTTTTTGCCGAGTGTTTGTAGGCCATGAGAACTGCCTCGGTTATTGACATTTCGACTTTGGAGATATTGTTCATATAAAGTGTTTCATCTGAGTCTATTCTTTCAATTTGTTGGAGTTCTGGAATCAAAACCTTGAACGATCACAGAGAGGCTTCTCTGTACATAGTTGTAGAGCTTGTGATTGGGTTGAAGGACATTGTTTCAAGGGAGAGTCGGCGCAGACGTCACTGCTGATGGCGGTTTTAGTTGAGAAGCTCGAAATGTTGTGCCTGGTTTGGATCTCGGTCCGTACTCCGAAGTTTTCACGTGAACGGAATGATTCGGAAGATTTGGGATCGTTGGCCGGACCAGCTCGGATGCCAAAAACATAGCATCCTTTCTCTCGTCTCCACCACCACCACTTTTGGAAGGGCTCAACTTCAGCTATCTTGAAACCACTGACAATCATAGTCGACTCAATATCGACCAAAGACACCTCCATTTACTGGTCTCTAGACCAGCGACTACGAGCTCTGGGGAGCAGATGTGCTCGGCATTCACGGGGTATGGAGAATTAAGGAGTAAATACGGCGGAATTATGAGGGTAAACGTTGAACGTACAGAGTCTGACTGGTATGACCGTTTCTGTATGCTTTCGTAACTCGTTCTTTTCTTCCTGATCTTGACTCCATTTCAGTAACCTCTACTGCCTGCATGCTTTCCGTTTGCATTCGTGCCCGGTTATGCAGCCTGCTAGGTGCTACCCTCGCTGATCATGGAGTTAATGGAAAGTCGGGATCTTTCGGTACGGAAACCTGTTCGTCATGGGGCCGAGTACACGAGGCGACGACACCATGACTAGCTTTCCTCAATTCTTGATCGATAACGAGCTACGACGACTGAGGCTACCAACACCATGAAACCACGACCAGTCACCCACCTACGAGCTACGATGAAGAGAAGGAGGCGATATCAATGTGCAGGGAGGTCTGCAAGAGAGCAGGACTGAGGAGAAGGTTGATAGGTATGTCATGCTGTCCTTGCGCATCTTTCCCTTTGCATTCGTTATCCCTTGCATTGTATATCTGTATCCTGGTTCGTCTTAACCTACTCTAGAGGCTATACAAGAAAGAACTGACATGTAATGGAAGGAGCGACACCCAAGTCTGTTGGTTCATTGCTGATTGCTTTGAAGATTCCGGAAGGTTAAAGAAAACCTAAGAGGAAGGGTGGGGGTAGTGACGAGGGTACTGGTGGGAAGGGCGATAAGAGGCAAGGAAGCAGCAGAAAGAGACGTGCGAAGGGTGCTGGAGATGTAGCAGGGGAGAAGGGAGCGGTGGGAGGGATATCACCAGGAGATCCGCTGGAGTTCTATGACAAGTGTGCCCTCGGCCTTTTTTTTTCCCTTTTGGTTTGCAGCACTGATGGATTTTATTCATAGACGAGTCAGACAGAATATGCGTCCGCCCCTTAGGGATGTGGTGACGTTATCGTCAGCAGTTACCCGGAGTGTGAAGAAGCAGAAAGGTGAAAAGGCGGCGAAGAAAACTTGGGACCTCATTAACGCGTATCGGCCCGACAAACACGCATCGAAAACGAGATAATCCCAAACGCTCTCTGTGTCTGCACCAAAACGGTTGGACGACATTATTCGAAGACTGCCAGATGTTCGGCCGAAAAGGTGGTTGAACGAGCAGAGAAGTAGCGACACTGTAGACGGTGTGTTGCTGCATCTATTGTTATTCGTCAGTCCGTAGGTTCTTTGATTTCCTTGAACTATCTTCTTTTGCGCTCGACCAAGGCACTTTGTACCATCCGTTTTGTCTTGGGTTCGTCGGCTGTGCCCCCTCAGCGTAACTCAACTCCTTCTCCAGAGCTATTGAATGCGTGGACCCACTCTGGACCTTTATGGACCTATGTACACCGCTGTGCCTGTGACGTTACTGAATTGAATTTGGGATCTTCAGATTTCGGAGATTCGGCCTCGCCGACCGTCGTCATTCGTGGGATGATTCTACTATACTGTATACAAGTCCTTCCACGGGTCGACGGTTGCGTTCACAAACGTCCATTGGCGTTTCCTCTAAGTAGGCCCTTCGGTGCCAGGTTACCAGTGATTTCGTTGTTACTCGGCTTTTGAGCTCATAGCACGTCAAGATCCTGGTTTTGGATACCCGAGAGAGCGGATGTCCGTAGACACCGCGGGTATCATTGGTTGCAGTGTCTGCAACCACCAGGTCCAGCTTTCCCCCCCTTTCCTTAGGTTGCCGATTACGATCTACGACGACTGAGACCACCACGACCATTAAACCAAATTGACAACAAGCTGTCCACCTACAAGCTACGCATAAACAGGCAAAGCGGGCCTGCGAGAGAGCAGAAGAGGACTGACAGCTATGTCGTGCATTCGTTTCTCGTCCTTTTTCTTGCATATATTATCCCTTGCTTTTCGGACTCTCTTATCTTGTCTATCGGTATCTGCTCACTCTAAACCTACTTGTTAGCCGATGACAGAGAGCTGACATGTCTTGTGTGTCTTGTAGGGCCACGACCTCGGAGCCTCAAAATGACGATATCCAGGGGGACATCTTGAGAAAGAAGCAATACCAAAGTCTGCTGCTCGAGTGTTGAGCGCATTGAAGTTTCGGTATGAGTATGGGAAGTGGAAAAGAGAAGGTGAGGATGGCAGTGGGAGGCAATGGAAGAAACAGGAAAGGACGGGCGAGGGGCGCTGAATATGTGTTAGGGGAGAAGGGAATGGCAGGCGGAATACTACTCAGAAACGTTGGAGTATTACGACAAGTGCGTCGTCGATAACGCATCCACAGAGCGTGATAAGACCTAAACGGACAAAGGAGAGCAGCGAATGAACTTAAATATAGAAATAGCCCTTCAAAGGTACATCGACTCACGTTATCTTTTATTTCTGACCGACTCCCGAGTTCTCGATGCCTCATTTAGCCGTCGTTTATCTCCTAATGCGAATTCGTGTCTCACCGAACGTCTAGATCCTGGCCGTAGATCTGCAATTGCACAACCACAGGTCATTGGAAGACTGGTTGGTGGAAGAGCGAGAAATAGAGCCCGGTAAAAGCCAAAACCAACGGAACGGGCAAGAGAGGTATCCTGAGTCATCATATGGATTGAATAAAATGACTAACGACTAACATTACTAACGCCTTTTTCAGCGCCCTCGTTGCATCATTCAGCGGTGGTCCTGCCAAAGTTGATTTTGCTATAGCAATCCAACAATGCTGGTCTAGTCAATCACATGTCCCACTTGTTCACTCGAAATGCGGTACAGTAATGCTGGGTTTGAGCTTACGGCGGAGAGGAAGTTACATTCGAGAGGACAAGACAACAAAACTACGACTAGGTAAATACACATCATATATACGTTCGCTGCTGGGCGTGCTAGGTAGTAGTGAAGATGTGAGTACAATCCAATAGCTCAGTACCCTCAGTCAACTTACTGACGCTCAGGTGAGCTCATCTGCCGGAGAGGCCGGAGCCCTATTAGGGATAAATGAAGGTACCGTATTTGGATGACCCTCGAGGTCACGGGTGTGTCGGGGGAGAATACCGCGAGGGGCCTGCTCTACGTCGGTTATCGCTGCCGTGGGGCGAATTACTCGAATGAAAGAGGTGAGAAGAATCCATGGCCAGTAAAGTGGCATCAAGAGAGAGCGTGGCTAGAGAAAAAATATCAATGTCGCAATTCACAGAGAGGCGCCGTAGAGATGACCTCGATGATATGAGCGGGATGTACAGGGGTCGTGTAGAACGAGTCCGCCGCGTTGGTCTGAGCGACGGGGTCAATAGCTCTCGCACTTTGAGCTGCGGGGGTGTGATCTGCGCCATAGAAATTGCAATTGGTGTAGTGATTGTGTGGGTTTTGACACTGGTAGTTTTGAATATAAGTATTGGCCGCGAGGGAACTTGTGTCGCCGTTGACTGTATTGGCTAGGGGATTGGCATTCCTGTTCGTATATGCACCATCACGGATACGATCGTTGGTGTGTCCAGGGACGGGAGTGGGGGTATTGTCGTGAGTGGGAGTAGTGAAGCTTGCTGAGTTCATGTGGGCTGTGGGTAAAAAGACAGACGGAAGGAGTGGGATGAAGGAAAGGAAGAACGAGTAGGTTGGCGGGGGCAGGAATCTTTTAACAACCCTGCTTGCTCATTTCCTCCTAATTCCTTGGGTTGTCCCCATTTGGTGGAAAATGCCATCATAGAAGCCTGGAAGAACGCCCGAACCCCGGTAAAAGATTAACAAGTACAAAGAGTCCAGTGGTCTGGGGGGACAAATAGTTTAGTGGTCTACCCCTGCCAGCAGGTAAAGCTGTGGCGCGGGCCTCTTGAGATCTATCCATGCGGCGTGCGCCGGCTGTGTACCGCAGGCCGGGAGAAGAATAGTCCCACAGTACGATGTTGAGACTTGATGGACCAATGGGGGCATCTTTCAATCTTAACCACCACCGCGACTCACGAGGACGACGAGCTTTGTGCTCCCCTCCTAGCGCTGTGTGATAACTACTTGCCACGACGCATACCACCGCTTACGCCCTATGAGATGCCGCCTGAAGGGGAAATCGGTTAGGGAAAAGGAGGGGCTGAGAGGTGTGTTTTCGTTTCTTTGCTGACTAATTGCGTGTTCGTGTCTCCGGTATCGGCGGTGGGAGGGGGGAGAAGGAGCGGTGGGAAGGGGGAGAAGGAGCGGTGGGAGGGGGAGAAGGAGTGGTGGGAGGGGGGAGAGGGAGCGGTGGGAGGAGTATTACGCGGGGAGGGCGGGAAACCATAACAAGTGTCTAAGTGTACCGATCTTGATGCGCAGACGAATCAACCAAAACATGTGCTCGCTCCCCTACTCCGGATCCACGCTCCTCACCTCGCTTATCGATGGCGAATCCCAATACTTGTGCGAGTCGGGTTCTGAGAGGATCCTCATCCACCACCTTCTACTTGTCGAGTTTGACATCTGCACATCAGCTCGTTCACCCTGGCCGGGGAGTCAAAGATCCATAATTGCTCTCCTTCACCGCTTCATGCTACATAACGAATCTTTCAGCTGGGTCGTCTCAGAACCTAGGTTCAGCTCTTTTTTGCCTTGGTCTCTCTTTCCGTTGACTCCAACCTGGCAACTACCTTCCTAGATATCTGTGTCAGGGTCGGAATCCCACTTGTCTCTTTTATTCGGTGTGCCTCACAGTCTTTCCTCACTGTACTTTTGGCTATCAAAAAAGCATTGCCTGAGCTGTAAGGCTGGCAATATCCTGTCGTTGCAGTACGTGACGGATGATCGGCGTTCTGAGGACCCTCCGTTCATTTGGTTTGTCTTTTTT
>JANHQD010001686.1:0-63265 GCA_024721195.1 Marasmius sp. AFHP31 | reverse complement strand
GGCTGCCTTGCCCAATGCCAAAAGCTTGTGTTGCCCGTCTTGCCGTTTGAGTCAGCGAGGCACCGAATGAGTTGAAAGTATTGCTCTGGAAACCAAAGTGAGAAGATGCAAGAGGAAGAGGTGATACGATGTGATTTACACTATCGTCAAGCATAAGATGCTGTCTTTCGACGTCGTCGTGTATGTCGGTGGTAACCTGAGGATGATAGTCATTAGAAGGTTGGCCTCATTCAGCCTACATTCAAGCTCGCCAGAGCTTCAACGCAGGTTCAAAGTCTCTGACTGATGATGCATATGAGAAACTCACTCCTCTCAGCGTCCTGATTTTACTGTGTAATTCGTCCAATCGTTGATCATTCTGCCGTTCGTAGGTGTCTTCGACGCGGTCCCTTGAAGAGGAAGACATCTTCAATGATCAAAAGTGGTTCGGATACGGGTAGAGTGTGATTCGTTGACGGCTCGAGAAGGAAGAGAAGGAATTGCCAAGATTTCCGAACGAGCCTGAATGATATGAGAGTGGGAGGTAGAGGTTGGATTTCCTCTGATTTCCTTGAAGTTATGGTTTGGTAAGGGACATTACGCGGGCTCGTGAACATATGTTTGGACTTCTTTGTACACAACCTCGGTTCAGGCGCTCACAACAAGCGCCCATTTCTTGTCTTCGAATTTTACCTTCCCCACCAGTCGCATTTGCATTCTGGACTTGCATGCCTGTACTTGTAAACGACGAGGCTCGAAGTTTGATCCAACTGATCTCCTCCCATCCGAGTCAAAAAATTTTTCATGGAACGCCACCATCGCCAGCGGTTCGAAGGCAGTGCTCGCAGTGCTTCAGAGTATCTTCAGGATGGGACCGACTCTCAACGCCTGTAGGGTCCGACTACTTCATGAGCTAGGTAGACGTGATAGGATCACTGGCACTGACTATCTGGGTACTCTTACTTCTTCACTTCTTGGGAGAATAAGCCGGGACCCTCACCTCAAGAGTCGACTTCCCTGGATATCGATTTCTGTACCGTGTCCGCTTATTAGACGGGACCACATATCCGGGCTTATTTCCGGACGCTATACTTTCATCAACGTTGAAACAACGAATATACATAGCCCCGTGAGTCGGGTACCTTGCGCTGGCAATGGGATTCACGGTCTGACTTGGTCTAATTTTGCGTTTAGGGTTTTTGAGCGCAAATGCCATAGCTCACAAGTCCTAAACACTTCGATTAGCCGTTTGTTTCGCTCCTTAGTGTGAAACGCGTCGCCAAAAGGATGGGCTGTTTAGCAATTATCAGCGATAGATCCACTATGCTTGTTCTACTCTGCCACCGGAAACAACGCACGATAATGTACGTACTACTGAAATTAGTCGTAAAGTAGGGTTATTACAGGATACGTGGCGAGTATTGAGGCTGCTACAAGTAAATAAATAGCGGTCGTAAAAATACAGATGGTGGGGCGGAGAGGAGGAATATTGAATAATTTAGTGAATAGATAGGGATCGTTCGCGATCGTAGCCGCAAAGTCGTGATAATCATTCAGAAGTCAACGAGTGTTGGATATCGCGCTAGTTAAAACAGTTCTTGAGACTTAGCATCCTGCGACGGGACACGTGCAATTCTGCAGACAAGGGCTGTCAGCGTTGCGTCCACCGGATCGAAGAGAAGTATGCTTACAAGGGGGTCACCGCAGGGCTCTCGCGGAAGGACTGGCACGGGTCGCTCAGCAGCGCCGGAACTTTCAAGGGAGGTGACACTCGTATATGATGGCGTGGGGAGAGCCATTGCGGTCAAGCTGGAGGGAGAGACGAGTCAAGAATGAAATGAGCTACGTTCGAAGGGAGAAGAGCGCAGCTAAACATACCTCGTGGACAACAGGACGAAGACAGAGGCAAGGCAGAAGGCACGCATTATAAAAGTGGAACTTTGAGTGGGTTGAATAGACGGTAGAAGTTTGAAAGAGAAGAAAGATGAGAGAATACCAATCGGGCTACCTCCTCGATCCTTTTATACATTTCAACCAACGATGAGTCGTATCGGATCCAGGATAACCAACCTCGACAATCTTCAACAAACATTGTGTATGTATTCATCGAGGCTGTGACAGCACATTGCCTGTAGCCAAGTCGTGGTCACAGTAAGGCCGCGTAGCAGCAGATACCACTGTCGGTACCGCAATGGATATTGACATCACTTTGTGCGGGAGGATGGAGATGAGGCCTCAACTAAGTTGATTCCAAAAGGAGACTCGGTGTGGCGGTCCTCGTTCATTTTTGGTTCCTGTGATTGTATGTCTCGGAATTGAAAAGGGTTGTCGGACATACTAAATTTACCTCCATCGAACTAGGGAAGACTAGGGACGGCCGGGTTCTTCACAACGGAAAATTAAAAACCCAGTAAAAGGGCCTAAGTTCGACTCGACACGCCGACGGCTGGCGTAATACGGGCTGGTTTGGGCAGGGATGAGTCGATCTACGGAGCCATTCCTGTTGAATCCTGTACAGGATAACGCGTTCGTGTAAGCTGCAAAGTACGTGTTCATCAAGTCATTGATATCACCATACCTCTGCCCAACGAGGAACAAGAATAGACCCCGTCCACGTCTGTCCACATTCACACATTCGAACAATTGGGATTACATCTTTACTTGAGGAGCCACGTTTGATACCATCATCTTCATCAACTTTGTCATCGATGCACATATGCGTCTGCACATCTACCTTGAGCTCAATATATCCGATTTACTGGCCGTAGACAATGACTAGTCGATTTTCACGGACAACTGCTCCTCATCAGATCTTCGCCTGTCCGTCTCCAAAAGATATCCGTACCTAGCCTAGTCACAAAGGCCGCGTAAGCTATACGGCGAGAAATTAGTAGAACGGGAAACGGGGATGACCGACAATCCTCACTATCATGGAGCTCGAAATTCTATGCACTGATGGTGAGGCACCTTGTATGATTTGTTTCATGCACTGCACTCGTCGCCAACTTGACAACTGGGAAAGCCCACGACGGGATCGTGCTATCAGCCCGAGATGGTCCTAATATCGAACTTGATAATATAATGGTGCGAGATCCTGCTGTGCTTCGAGTTGCTACGCGGGTTTTACGAGTCGATCGCCGAGTCCGGCCTCAGAATTGGACTATGGCCGGATCGAGTTTGGCTGGCCCAAGAAACATCATACAATCTCTTCAGGAGGCACAACGGGTGGTAAATCAACCGAGAGCCACATCGGTGAATCTCAGTAACTGGGTCTGTGTAAAGTTTGTAAGGAACGCCCAGCACAAGCTGCCGAAGGACGCAAGAAGGGCGGTCACGTTCAGTGGCTTGAGGGTTCAGAGCAGGAGAAGCCTTAGAGGGAGCTCGAAGATGCGTTATGGTTGGGATGTCCAGTGAGCCAAAATGCTCAAGATCGACTGACAACTGGGGTCCAGAGATGCACTGGGAATTGGTAGGTTGCGGTAGGTGGTGGATACGATGATGACCGGCATCGTGGGAAATTCAACGATATCATGAGGCTGTTCTTTCCAAGTTTCCTTCGATGACTCCATACTATTACCCACTTCCAACCTCTGTAACACTGCCCAGTCCGAGGGGAGGATATAGAGGAGGTATCTCATATAATCTACAAAACCTACGATCCGTTAGTCTTCCCCTGAAACAATGAAACGATGGTGTTTTGTTGCCAGCCGTGCATTGATGAGCATCGGCATTGGGCACTCTTGCTGGCAATTCAGCGCAATTTTAAAGCCGAGCACTCTGTACAGTATCATCGTTGCAGTGCCACTCGACCCTATTCGAGTCATACTGCCTTCTGGGAGTTCCGCACACTTGCCGAGAGTCTCAAGACCCCTCGTCAACGGGCCCAAATTCCCAATCGCCCGACTATCCTGACCTCCGGGACTCAGTACTAGGAACCTTTGACAAGAATAGTCCTCACTGTTGCCCGATCAGGTATCGCTTCGCTATCAATCACTCGCCTAATGCAAGTGGCTGATGAGTCTTGATCGAAATTTTCGTTCAAAGGTTTGATCATTGGAATGCAAACTCGCTTTCACGACTCGACTCGACTCAGAGTGATTAGCATCCGTTGCCAATCAGTGTTTCGAGGGTTGTTGATTCTGTTCGTGGTCGTGAGTGCTGGTCAAGAGTACCATCTCGCAACGACATCCTTAGCTGGCAATGGAGAAGGTACAACAATTTGGATATGATACAGTGTTGAATTTCCTGGTCGTTAATATACATACGTACTCCATGAGTACTTACAATGGTATCTGGTATTTACTTAAGTAAGAAGCATAATATACGGAAGAAACGAATATAAGCAGGCCAAGGTAGAAACGGCGACCGAACGACTCCAAGCAGCATCGTTACGAACAACTCTTGAATCGTGATTCATCAAACAAACGACCGAACGGTCTAATATCCCCCTTGCGAGTTCGCATTCATAACCGGCGTCTGCGGAACTCGAGGAGGCGACGTCTGTTGCTGCTGCGGTGATCGTATGGGCGGTGGCGACATCGACATCTGATGCTGGTGTCCGTTGACCTGTCCGTTGACTCCACCATTCCCTGCTCCTGCACCTCCTCTCGAAGGGGTTCGGACGGGGGACATGGAAGCAACCCCGTTGACCACAGGCAAACCGTTCCCGTTCCCGTTGCTGACTGTGCCTTGCCGCTGCATCGGCGGACTACCATTCATAGGTTGTGCACCACCCGCGGCAGCTGTATTCCACTGTTGCATTTGCTGCCTGTTGGTCGGTGGCATCCTAAGATTGATCATACCGTTCGGCAGTTGACCGTTGGCTTTCATGCCTGGAACGATGTGATGCATATAGGACAGCTGATGATTCCCGACCGGAGGAGGATTCGAAGCGAAGACTGTCTTCAAGTTCTGGACTTGCTGTACACTGAGCGCAGAGGCTTGTTGTTGGGTAGGAATGACGTAGGAAGACACGTTCGGGTATCCGTTAAGATGAGGGCTGGAAGCGGTGCCATTCGACGCCGGAGCGATGTAGGCCTGCTGAGGTTCCTGAGGTTTCGGCTGAGCACCGTTGGGGACAGTGTGGCCACTCTCCTGCTGTAGCTGGGGAGTATGTGATCTTGGTCGATCAAGCGTAGGATGCGGGGGCGGAGGCGACGTATGAGAGTCCCCATTCTCCGTGGTTGCTGATTGTGATGGCTGAGGAGCGGTGGGTGCAGCTCCGTTAGCTGTTATCAAAGCAGTCCCGTCGGTCTTGACAAATGAGCTGACTCCTTCAATGTGAGGCATATTGATTGCGGGTCGTCCGCCTGCCCCGTTGTGGGTGGGCTGGGACATTTGACGAGGTGGCGATGCTGAGCTTGCGATGGGCACAGTAGCAGCGGTATTCGCGTTCGACGGCCGTCGTATCCCTCCGGATATTCTCATATGTTGAGAAGGAATTATTACATTCCCAGGACCTTGCGGAGGGATCTTCATTTGCTGAGATACAGGCACAGAGGCACCAGCAATCTGCTGCCCTGTATGCGATATCATCTGCTGTTGGTTGGGATTGAGTGAATAAGGACGTGGGGGATGCCCCAATTTGAAGGGCACGTAGGGCTCCTTGCGGCCGTCTGGTCCGTATTTGACGATAGTTGGATCGTTGAGAAGGGAGGCGTAGTCAGTCTCGGCCAATAGGTTCACAGTGAACCGCAGGTATCTGGAGGGAGTATGTTGAGCTTTCGATCATTATTAAAAAAAGAGTTCTTACTTGGTTTCGAAATCGTCAACAAGGACACGATCCTGCTCATCAGAACCGGCTGGGCCATATGGAGGACTATCATCTGCATCAAACCTCCACCTCTCCTTTAATAATCTGTCGTTCTCTCCCTCGTCCTCGAGCCTGCGTGGATCCACGTCCATCGAATCCTCGTGGTCGGTGTCCAAGCGCAATCTCTTTCGTCGGGATTCGAAAGCATCCGTGAACGGAGCACGCCTGTCGACAAACACCCTTCCACCCCTACCGTACCGCATGCGCACTGAGCGCCTGTAATTCTGGTTTTGGAGTGGTTCATCACTGGGTTCGGGAGCGGTAGGCTTCGGTGCATCAGATGGATTGATGTACTTGAACAACCGAGAAGTATACGCTGGTGGTGGAGGTATATAGCCGGTCTGAGGGAAATATCATCAGGTAAAGTACTCAGACGAGTAAAATGGAATGGCATACGTCGACCACATCTTCCCAGTGCTGATCCACCTCTTTGTGCTTTTGAAGATGGCTCTCGATCTTGTTTTGGATCGCGGCAACACGATCCCTCGGACGGATAGGCTGGGCGACCTGCGGGGAGGAGTTCTCGGCCTTGGGAGGGATCTGAACACCAGGACGACTGAAAAAAGCAATGAGGACTGTAAACTCAAGTCTGAATATGAAAAGAGGGACTTACATTCCTGACTTCTTGGAAGGCCGTTCCCGGTCAACGAGAAGCTCCTCATCAGACTTGTCGGCGAACATGGGGTACTGACGCCTGAGGTCGACGAATTGCATACGATGCTCCCATATGTGTTGCGCTTGCCGAGCAGACTCCCGCTTGAGTTGTTCTCGATTGAGGATCGACTTGGCGAGCTCAAGAGGGAAAGCGAACTCCGCTTGCAAGCGTGCCAACTTGTCGGAAGAAGTGACTTGAGAGGCTCGTGTCTTCCTGACGGCTTTCACGTCACGACGACGGAAGCAGATGTAAGACTCGTTGAGGGTGTCGGACTCGTCAAACTGGAGGACTAATCTGAGCAACATTGAGATACAGCAGTTAGTGTCCACGTACGTTGAGAATAGGTATGATTCGGTGTCCGCCACGCTCCAGGCGCCGCTCCTTCCAATACGGATAGACAGCTCGTGCTATCCGAGTCAGCTGGGTAGATGACGGGAGCCAAGTTGGCAGAGTGAACGATGTGAAGGTGGATGGTGACAACGGTAGTGAGAAGGTATCTTGATAGTCGCTGAAAGGTGGAAAAGCCATCCCGGTCTCCAAGCCCTATCACCAGATCAGAGAACGGACACCGGACAAAATACAAAATACATACGTGATGCAGGAACTCTGTCTTCTCGTGAGTTATCTTTTCGAATAATCCCATAACCAGTTCAAACTCGTCATCGTTCATGGTAGCAGCCTGTGGTGAGTCGGGCTCTTTCCCTTTGGCTTTGGAGCCCCGGGAAGACGTTCGGGTGGCGAGGCTTGACAAGGCACCTTGAGCACTCGTTCCTTCGCCCCGCGCCTCCTCATTGTTCTTAGAGAGCCAATCCATATCTCGCTCATCCATATAATACGAGAAGCCACCAGAGAGTGCCGCATTTGCAGACTCTTCTGTCGTCGATGAAAACTGGACGTAGGAAACAGGATCCTTCCAACGGTTTGTCGGGTACAGTCGCTCCCAGTCATCAGCTACGCCCGTTGCTTCGGGGATAGGAATGTAGGCAACGGATACCGACTCCTTTTCTTTCTCGGCGCCTCTCGAAGGACGGTGTGATGAATGGTTTCGTGATGCAGCCTCAGACAATACGGCTTGCAAATGGTGTTCCTAAAAGGAAATATTTATAAGCAAAACCGCGGAACGCACTGCCACAACTGTTCGGGGGTGTGGAGCATTCTGATTGGCTGTCGAGGCCTAC
The DNA here is from genome assembly GCA_024721195.1 of Marasmius sp. AFHP31. Taxonomy (NCBI): domain Eukaryota; kingdom Fungi; phylum Basidiomycota; class Agaricomycetes; order Agaricales; family Marasmiaceae; genus Marasmius; species Marasmius sp. AFHP31. Next base: position 55,641 of record JANHQD010001686.1, on the reverse strand, counting down.
TCACATTTGCATCTTCCTGGTCGACCCCTGCGACACTCTGCAACAAACGGTTCTTCTCTTCATCTTCGTCAGGTATGATTGGGTCGGTATCGATATTTCCATGGATGATTTTGAGACGACTCTTGTTATTGATTCGGTTGCGATTTCTGAGAGTCGAAGCTGGTGGTTGGCCGGGACGGGGCATATCATGGATATTGAAAGGTAAATAGAGCTCTGAGAGGCTTGGGGAAAGGGGAGAGGGACAGATTTGTTGTTCGAGCTCGTCGTTTGGCCACGCCTCGTTGTCGTGTCGGTTTCGAGGCGTCGGTTTTGGGCCGAAAATGTTTCGGCCCGGAATCGGCGATTTACTGCAAATTGTGTGTGCACATATTTAATCAATTTCCATATATGGCTATAACGGGTGCAACAACTCACCTTGACCAAATTCCAGTCCAGGACGTCCTCCCATTACCCAAAGAGTCCCAATCTCATAGCGTTGGGTTTATGTCGGTGAGCATATTTGTCACTGAGCGAATGCGAAAAACGAGCACCCAAAATGGTGGACCAGATCGCCGCCAATAGAAAAACGAGACACCAGTAATGGAGACAAGACCCCTCCGTGAAACGTAAAGAATCAACAGAGATGAAAAATCATGGAGACCCGTTCCAGATGATGGTAATTTGCTTGTGGAAAGATAGTGACGAACTGCGGGCCACTGAGGGTGTGCCCGCATGTGGAAGGCGGTGGGGATTGTGCGGCGGTGTACGAATCGCGATTCAGAGATCGACCTATTCTCAGTGCAATAAGGGTCTGTGCACGGTGCTGACCTTCAGAAATTGAGGGTTGTGGAACTTGACTGAATGATAGCTGGATGAAATTGAATGGTATTCAAAGTTGCACCCAGAAATTTTCATGAAGGAAGGGCTCACCTCAAAAGTCCCAGCGCATAGGACAACGTGTACCAAAAAACACGAGGAAAATTGCACGTTTCAGTATTGACAACACTGTGGTGATTTCAAGCCGGACCAAATTGTGCGATACGAATGTTTTTCGCGCACATATCCATGAACTGCTGCTGAGAAGTTAGAGGATTGGCAGCGCTGAGGGAAGGCTGGAGGTGCCTTTCAAAGCAAGAGAAGGAAGTAATCTTTGCAGAAATGAGGGAGACCATTGTGCAAATGGGATGCTTGAAATCGATGGCCGTGGTGTCATGGTGAGTGTGAAGGTTGGAAGGAAAGTTTGGAAGCGTTGGTGTCCCCGACACGTGCGCGGCTATTCCGGCTCTCACAGCCACTTCGTCATTGTTTGCCAAAGCGCCCAATGAGCGCTTATTTACCTCTCAAATCTGAAGCTCGCTTCGACCTCGCAGCGGTAGCCGAAGAACCATTGAGTCTTAGTTTCCCAGCATAATGACCTCGATATATTCACAGATTATTGTACATGTCAGTCCGTTTTACATCTCCGTTTTGCTCGGTCAAACAGAGGCATGCATCTTGCCGGGAGGTTCCTTCCTGCGATTGCCGGCACATGTCCATGCAGCAAGAAGATCCTAAGGGGAAGGTGTGAGCCCATCAAATAGTGTGTTTCCAGAGAACCACTCGCCTTTTGCGTGCCAAACACGAGAGCAGCTGCAGTAGGGACTATGGTTCAAGTTGGTTAGCGGCCTCATCAGGAAAGCTGAAATCTTGCACATACGAAAGGCAATGACGATGTGAGGGGCGCGACTGTCGTTGTTTGCGGCCACAATCACGACGGAAAGCCTGAGCGTAAAATTGATTGTGAGGTTTTATTATCATGTACATAGCGGCGAACATCTCACCCCAGAGCCACCAAGGGCATGATACTGAAGACGCTGATCCGAACCGCCATCGTTCCCGACAAAACGTTACCAGGACTGTTCCGCATGCGCTTGAGCGTATTCCAATTCCTGTAGAGTGTTGCTACAACGAAACCTGGGGGGAAGGGGGGCGTCATTCGGGGGTACAGTATTCAAACAAATAGGACTTACCTTCCAGTATAACCATACCCACCGCCCCGATACCGACGATAACTGCAGTAATTCTCCCTCTGGAATGCGAATGTCAGAAAACAAAAATACTGTAAGCCAGGCCGTACGTACGGAGATGGAACGGCATTCTGGATATTGCAGTGCATCAATGACTCGTCCTTCATTACACTGCCCGGGTTCATTTGTCCTACCTGGTAAGAAGATGTCAAATGTAGCACAACAAGGTCTGAAGCGATGCGGACTTACGACCAAAGCCTCTATGAACACCCCAACGAAAACGATGAACGGCCCGTAGTGGACCTACGCAGATTGCTGAGCCTGGTTGATGGGCAAGCGAAGGAGAGTACGCACGACGGTATTGAGGTACTGCGGCGAAGGCCGTTCCTTGATTGCCGCGTACATTGCACAGTAGAGCTATAGTTAATTCGCTCGTCAGTCGATGAGATCGCAGAAATGGGCGCAAAACACACCTTGGCGAGTATGCCCAATGTCAACAACTCCATGCTAAACTTCTCGTTCAGGTCACTTGAATCCCACATCGGAGGTGTTCTTACCATGGAGGGAATGCGTATATCAATGCCGCTTGGAACAAACACAGACCAGCCGGTGGATCCTGGCCAACCTGATGGCCTGTGATGAAAAGTAGTGCGTGTGCGATACACCAAAAGACCCAGCCCGTCATGAACAGGTGCCAGACTCTAGTTCGATTGACTTCCTTGGATATTACCGCGGTAGCTAGGATCAACCAGTTCAATGTGAACCCAATAACCTGCAGGACATTGAAGACCCAAAGCGGCCCGAGTATCTCGGGAGAGACTGATGATGACGAGCACGGTCAGAGCCGAGATTTTGCAAGGATTCAAGCTCAGACTCACTTCCTACTTGAGGCTCCCGAGGACTAGCCATGGAACCTCACAACGCTAAGCGAGGCGGGGGAGGGGAGAATTCCCGCAATAGCACAGCACAATCGCCTTATATTCTATCGCTTTCACCGGGGCGCTTGACGGACACTTCTTGGTAAAGTTACCATGGGGAAATTCCATGCAAACGTATGGGATTGTCTGGTTGTGATTGATGGTGCTCGAAGTTCGGTGACTGAACCAATGAATAGGTCGGGTTGCAACGTGACTAGCCGTGCGTCGATGAAGTTGCCAATGACCCCAATGAGTTCGCTCCTGCAGCTAAAGCTTGACTGGTGCCTGGTGATACGATCAAAATGTCCTTCATGAACACAGGCTTGTGAGCCACCAGGCAGTATATCATTCATCGGGCCAAGGGGGCAGAGCACGTAGTTGCAAGGAGCCGCCATAGGGGTATGTCGTAGCATACCAATCCCCATCTCGATCTGCCAAGTATACCCATAGACATCAGATACGATTCTGCAATCCTAGAACCATGAAAGGTTTCACAAGAGAAAGACTCACCCCGGGTGTAGTGGTGAGCAACCAATTCAACATTGTCCGAAGAAGTCCATTGCCTGGATAATCGATTGTTGCGAACACTTTGTAATCCAACATATGGGCGCATCAAGCCTTTTCAGTCGTAGCATGAAGTTGCATGATCTATCAGTTGCAGCTCAACGTGCTGACAACTTGAGAAATGAATGCCGGCCAGTATGATCTATGAAGAGATTTCCTTTTTCGATTGATAGGACGTAGGGTTTATATTGCTTCGAGCTTGAAATTGACGATAAATCAAGGTCAAGCGACCATGTTCGACCGGGACCCACAGGGATCATGGTGGTCGTGAGGATCAAAGTGCCGGCCGGGCTCAACGCTTCTCCTTCCCGCCATGCTCTCCAAATTTCGTTGCGCTTGTTGTTCGGAATGGATTCTCGAGCACCGTCTCAATGATTTCAGAGTCATCCTGCATGTCAAACACTGAAGCTCATACTAGTACACCAAGGAGTCATCGATAGAACTGATCAAAAATCTAACGAATGCGTACCGTCGACCTGGAATCTCCTTGTAAGTTGTCACCCTTCCATCATAGACGTTGAGCAGGATGAATTGGTATAAATTACAGGCATGACATGTATGATGAGGGAAAAAACTAGGAGGAGAATACACTAGATGGATGAAAGATGCGGGATGCAACTACAAATACAACATACAATAAAGAGAAGAAGAGATGAGCAAACGATTACTTCCTCAACACTTTTAACAAGCTCTTGATCCCATCCACTCCGAAGCCCTCCTCCTTCGGGTAGCACACATACGCTGGCACACGCCCCGAATCAAATTTAGCTCTGAAATCTCCCCTCTTCAACAAGCCGGCGGTTCCAGCAACCTTTCCATAAATTTTGCTCAACCCGTGGATCTTCCACCCGCTCAAGTTATCGATTGGTGTCAGATTATCCGACGCGGTGATGCCGAAGGTGACTTTGGGTGCTTCGCGACCGCCGGCAGCTTTGTGCAAGAGTTCGAGGGACGAATGGATGAGGAGTTCGGATGTACCGCGGGGAGCGATGGGGAATGATATGGCATTCTTGATGAGGTAGTAGTTGGAGGAGAGGCCGTCGAGGGCAAAGTCGTCGCTCAACGATGAAGAGGAAGACACTCGACTGAAGGTCGGCGAAGGCGCTGATGACGAGTCTGATTCGGATGATGGTTCGGATGAAGCGACCGGCTGCTTCTCAGCAGCTGGCTTGCGAGACAGACTCCTCAATCGCTCCTGAAGAGAAACTCGTGCAGGTGCAGCGAGGGCGGGAGCAGGAGCTGATTTGGGAGCTTCGTACGGTCCATGAATCGGTGTCAAGATCAGGATGCCAACGATATGCCCCTCGTGCCTCGCCACCAGATATCTTCGGTGAGGCTCGTCGATCCATGGCTGCCCCGTAGTCGACGCAATCTGAACCCCCTTCATGCCCTTGCTCTTCTTCCACTCCCAGAGCCCCTCTTCGACCTCCTTTCTATCCTTAGCCGTCCACTTTCCAGTCGTCTCTTCAATCTTCACCCCCGATCTCTCCGCTCTTCTGAGGTTCTTCTTCAAGTCCTTCACGGCATGGACACCCTCCTTTCCTCGGTACGAGTCACTCGTCATCTCCAGAATATGCTCCGGCTCCAAAACCTCCTCATGAATACATTCGACTGCACTCCATGCGATCTCCTTGTCCTTACCCAACACCGCCTCCATTGCAGCGTCCGTGCAACACCAAACAGGCTTTAGGCCCTCCTTCTCAGCCCAACCAATGAAGCTCTGCGCTGCCGGCTTCAGGAGTGACACACTCGAAACCAGAGGGTTGCCCCATGCAAACACCCATCGCTTGTGTTGCATGTAGCCCTGAGTAGGGAGGAACGTGGCATTCGGATGGTCTTTCAAGAAGGATTCAGGCGCCTGCCAGATCTTGTATCGGGAAAACTCGAGCCATGCTGTCGATGACGCGCTACCGTACTGGGAGATTAAACGTGCGACCTGTGTTTTATCGAATCCATCTTCGGAAGGAGCCATCGTAGCTGCGAAGGATAGGAATTCCTGGTTGGAGGTGGATGCGGATGGTTCCTCGTCTTCGAGAAAGATGTCCTCGACATCCTTGTCAAATTGTTGTTGGTCTTGTTGTACGGGAGACATTGCGTTCGTGTTTGTGGAAAAGTTGTCGTTAGGTTTGTTATGTGGGAAATGGGAACAGGCGTTGGCTCGTCTGTTGGCTTTGGGTCGGTTGGCTCAAAACTGGACGCTCCATCCTATCTTTATAAACCTCTCACCTCATCCCGTAGCTTGTTAATCCTCACTCTCTCTTTGTTAGGCTCCGAGGCCGTATTGCCTCTCCCAGTCTGACAAACAGCGCCTCTACGACGAGTCTATTACTCATGCAAACAACACTTCCGGAAATAGTGTGTCATATCGATTATAGTCCTCGGCGGACCTAACACCTACAGCCCACAACATAATTTCATACAAACCCCCGAGCGGATAGCGGAATCCAGCCCTCGGAAATTTCTGCTCTATTAAGCGAGATGCCTACCACTTCCGTATTGTTCAAACTATCTACAACTGAATCATTTGTTTGGCAACCTGAACGAGACTACTGTAACAATGATGAATAATCCTATCTCCAGATTACAAAATATCTCTCCCCTCCTCCCGAGGATACATCAGCATCCATTCAACTGGTTAGGAGGTCAGAAGACACTAGCCTATCTAGCATCCCATGCACCCAAAAAACGGAGTCGTCAGCGTTCATAGCGTCAGTACTGAGTACATGTCCAAATTGAACGAACCTTTGCGATCGAACGATCACAACGCAATTGTGCGCTAGGGCCCTTCCGATTTCCTTTGTCCTCGTTCACTTCAAAAGAGCCTTGGAGAGAATGGTCTAGCGGAATTCATGATTCCAACATCGAAGTCGGATCATCATCATATATCATAGCCACCCCATTAACCTTCCTCACTGGCGCCTACACTCGGTGTAACGGCCGACCCCGCACGAGAGCTTTCGTCTCCATTTCTTGCCTCCTTTTGTACGCTTCCATCGATCCAAGCATCGAAGGTCGAAGTGTAGTAGATGATCGGCGTCGGGAATTGTCACTCGTCTGTAAGTGCCAGTGAGCCGCCGCAGTTGGAGAAGGCCTGTCCAGTCCTCAGCGTACCAGTCACATCCACATTCACATCCATTTTCTTGACTCGCTTGCAAGTTTGGGATGGGGTCTACTCTTACGTGAGGACCGATACTGGAGTGAGCATGGGAGAGTGAAACGTTCAGAACTTCGTCTATCATCATACAGCCAAACTTACAGTTGGGACGCTGGCAATTTACAGCTTGCTCGGAGTCCTAGGAGAGGATGGCGCTGGGCAGGAAACTGTGTCATATATAGAGTGAACTAAGATAGACTCGGGGTAATGTTAAATGAGTCCTTCGGAGGGTCCGAAGGGGTAGTTAAGAGCGCGGATTCCGGAATTACGCGTCTACACTGGCACGTGCCCCGGCGCGCTGCTTCGTTCATCACGTGTCGTTCTCACGCTGGTTTCACCCTCTAGACTTCGAATTCCGCCCCACCTCTTGCATCTCGAATCACTCATTTGGACTAGCCACATAAGTCTATATCCTCTCTTTTCCATATTCTCACGAAAGTCTCAGTACCCAGACAAAAGTCCCAACCAAGCGCTGCCAAAAATACCATTCAAATGCAGCAACACGACCAGTCTTCAAATCAGCTATACTATCTAGCTATCGGCGGACATGAGGACAATAATCCAGTATGCTGCATAGCCTGCACATTGCTGATATACACAAGCAAGTTCTTATAAAAGTTTTGGTGCGTTTCCCTTACAGTAACTCTTGTCTTCCAATCAGCCCAAGCTCAAAAGTCAGAAGATGCCAACATATTCTCCAATGCTTGTCTTCGGCTCCTGCATCTGACTGTGTAACCCAGGAGCTCCCAGTTTGGCTGCCCGCTCACGCCTGCTCCTTCTTTCCCGGTGCCACCTTTAATTTTAACTTCTTCGGACATCAAGTTGGGCCCTGATCTACCGATCCAACCGCTGATGTAGGCTGCTATCGCTTCCGGAGAATTCGAAAGAGCTTGCACTTACTTTGCCGTCGCGGCAGACCCAATCCTCGCTGAGAGTCGGGATCCTTATTTGTTTCAGTAACAACATCTCATGACTTGCGAGGTGCAGGCCCGGTCGCCACCCCTCCAGGCACTAATAGAGGCTTCTCAGAATAGGCACGATTGTGATGGCTGTCATACTGTTTGGGTATATGAAGCGCAATGCAGAGTGGCCCCGTTAATACCCCTTCCCCAGCTTTCCCCTGCCGGGTCAGGGCCTTCAGGTTCCACAGTCCGGACACGAGATCAGCGATGGCGACGACCATAGCCAGTGCGCATGACGTGGCACTATCGCTGTAAGTTTTGCACTACGTCCTTGGTGTATTCGCCCACCCAGTTGACATTCGCAGGCTATGTAACCGTTTCCACATAGCCGCCCTCAGTCAGTCTTCTTTCGCGAGCGGTAGGTATGAAGAGAACAAAATCTAACATATGCTCGCGCGTCCGATGTAGGCTTGGTAATTTTCGACCATCTGTGCACTTTAGGTATGCCCTGACCTCCGTCGGAAAACCACCAGTCCACTGACTCCTACCTCCAGACGTCGAGCTCCGATGTTTATGGAAAGGTCCACTGAACCGCAGTCGCTACCTCTTCTTTATCCATCGCTACTCCAACCTTCTCTCGATCATACCTGCACTCATTTCGATGTTCCCGATGGGATCGACGGTGATCCTCGAGTGCGTTTATGAACTAGACGAATTGAAAGATGCTTACCCGCCCAAGCCATTGCCGTTTGTTAGGACTCGTCCGCGAAGCACTACTCATGGTTTCACAGCTTATTATTGCGGGCAAGTAATCTACCCAGTCTTCATACTTGCTACACCGATGTGCACAGACTTATTCTCACCTGTTTCTGTCTAGTCATCATTAGTCTGCGGATGTACGCCCTATACGCTCGCAACAAGCGGCTGCTATATATTATGGCTTCTCTCATCATAGGAATATTGGGATTTTGTATCGTGCGTCGCCCCTGGCATCTCAAGCCCCTTCGGACTGACATTTGCTATTCAATATGGACGTAGTATCTTGCGTTTGGAGGTCGAGACGACGACCAAACGGCGTTCGCGGTAGACGGAGTCTGCCAAATTCAGCTGACTCCAAAACTGTGAGCTGGGTTTCAACCGATGCCTCCTGCCAGCCTTCCACTCAATTCTCCCCGCCCTCAGAGCCTACCGTGAGTCGGCCTCAGATCGTGGACCCTTGGCTTTTTCTCATCGAGTCCTAAAGGTGAAGCGTTCGGTTGGACGGCGGTGTTCGCATATGACACCTTCATATTCGTCCTGGTTGTCGTGAAGGCCCTGAAGACTCGCCGACAACTCCGACTCCTCCGTCAAAGAACCTCGATACTCGCTGTACTTCTGAGAGACGGTAAGCAGAATCATCGCGTGGGTAATTTGTATCTCAATTTAACTCACCATTCCTGTGTGGATTAGGAGCCAAATATTTCGGGTATGTTGTTCCCTGTCCCTCTCATACACCCCTCCGCTAAGCTCCGGTCAAGGTTTATGTTGATAGCCCACGTAGTCAATATCCTGATGTTCTTCGTGAGTGCTTGTTACCAGTCCGCCTATGGAAAATGGTCGCCTGATCAGTGGAATCTTCGCACAGTTTGCGGACGTAAGTTACGCCCGACCTCTCCTTGGAACGAGACAGTGAATTCAAATGTTTATACAGGGCTGTATGAGAGGAGGTATAGCGCCGATAACCTGGGGGTGAGTATTATGTTGCCTTTTCTGAAGTATCGGATTGATGCTAACTGCAGAGCCAGTGTCTCCGTGGCGTTGACATCTAGATTCATGCTGAACCTCCACGAAGCCATGGATGGAGGTATCTATGCTGAGAGCCTCAACCACACGACGCTGCAGCATCAGGGCATAGAACTGAGGCGATTACGCTAACAAGACCAAAAAAAAGTTGCGACGGCCAATCGTGCCCGTGATAGTAGACGTGCTACTGGTTGATCGAGGTGTATAGTTCGTTCCTGAAGGCCTGACTCTACGTGAATAGAAGCCAGTGAGCTTCAAGAGCCAAAATATACCTATCACGAACCAAGTATCTGTATACCAGCACCATATTTCCCGCGAGAATCATTGTCTATTGTAAAATTCAAGGCAACGACATGCCACGCAGCAGTAAACAGAATAACTGGTTATCCCATTACCGATCAACGTTTCATGATGATCCTCTGATTCTAAGTCCCCGAAAGGCTTCACCTATCTCCAGCGCTCGCCTCCCTTCCAACCACAACATGGCCTCCCGATAGGTCTTGGGTACAACCTTTCTCGTTGCGTCCCTTTGTTCGTTGCACCAAGTGAACCTAAACTCGTTCGTCGTCTGTTCAGATCCCGTCTTGATATCAACGACATTTGCCGTCACGCCGACGTGCTGTGTCAGATGTAAACAGAACGCCCAGAACGAAACGAAACAGTGGTAGAATGGACTCACAATCAACATGGGGTACTCTGAAGAACTACTCGAGTGTAATATGTACGACGTCAGGCGAAGTATTGACCCGATTGGCACGGGGCGCGCGAAGGAAATACCGTCGAGGGAGAGGAAGCGCACAGGGCCCTTGCTGAACATACTCGCATTGCTGAATCCAAGCTAAAAGGGCAGTGTCAATCGTATCGCGAATGTTCGCAACGAGATCGTGGCGCATCTATACACACCTCGTAGGCCAGTCTGGACTCACTCAAATGAGATAGTCATTTCACAGTTTGTACAGCCAATGACTCACCTCATAAGATACCCCCCAAAGATTTTCTGGTGTACGCTATCATGATGTGGGTCCGTCAGAACGACAAAACCGATCGTAATTGATGGGTGCTCACTTTCGTTCTTGAGGAAACATCAACATACACTTTTCTACCCTCGTATCATTCATGAAGACAAGATCATCAGATTGTTTCTGATTCCCGTTCTGTTGGCCGTACTGGAGGTAGAATGAATGCAAAACTTCCGCTTCAGATGAGCTGGGAGGAACCCGGGAGAGAGAGCGCTGTGCATTAGTCTGACGTTTCGTCTTCATCGCTGAGATTGATTGCCAGCCCAATGAATTTAGACGTATTAGGATTATGCACATCAAAAGACATACCTTCGCCCATAGCGTAAAGGGCTCGTTCTTCCGGTGTGGTTATTATGAGGGGGTTTACTTCGCGCGCCCTGTGGGTGTTGGCATCCCTACAGACCATTGAAAACCGACCTAAGTGATCGAAGCTTAGGAAAGCAGCTCCTAGTGTCGGGTAGGAAGTACGGCACCTAACATGATGGTTTCCACTTCCTCTCCTGCACTGGCAGGCATCGTTTCCATTTTTACGACGACTTCCATAGAACTTTTCCCAGTATAGATCACTTCTCCACTGAGACGGAGGTTGCGACGGGGATTCAATTTGCCAAGCATATCCAGCCTGGATAGGAAAGGATATTTTTATATGAACATGGTGTTAACAATCCCAGTTACGAACTGACGAACCTGTCAACCGACGCGGTCACAATGTAAAACCCCCGTTCTTGAATCTTCCCAAGAGTCTCTACGCCCGGTCCCAACATGTGTTTGTACGCAATCGAGCCCGCAAGAGAGTCGAGATGCTCCATGAGTCTGTAAAGCGGAGGTATCAGGCATTTTCCGCCGTCAAACCGAAAAATAGACTCACTTGCCGGTCCGAATTCCACCAGATGCATTCGTATATCTCTCGTGTAGCTCCGCCGAAGTCGCAAACGGCAGGACTACTTCGGTGTAGGAGTCGTGCATGTTACGAGGGGTCAGGTCTGGAGGTTGCTGCAGCCCCGATGAAGATTTGTCCTTTGTTGAAGAGCTCGGCTCAGACGTTAAAAGGGCCTCCGACCATGGTATTGCAGGTCGCACTGGGACAATTCTGCGAGGTGATCCAGTTCAAATTCAGATCGAATCACCGTAAACATGGATTTGAACCCACGTATGGTACTCGGGATTGGCCCTTTGTCCTGTGTAAGCTCATTTAATGACTGGAGACAGGAAATAAGAGTGATCCCGCTCACTAACAGCTTTGAGCAACTGATCCATAGATGCGACATCCTGAGTCTCTTCAGCGATGAGCGGTGACACCGCACCAGCGAATGAGGCCGTTTCTCGTGGTCCTGGATGAGTGATGTCTCTCCTTGCGGCAGAATTGGTGAGTAACCGACGCGTGTAGAGAGTATTTGTTGATATCGACCGTCTACAATGGATGAGTCGGAGCATGTCGTGGAGAACGATATTGGGATTAACCTGGACCAAGACAAGAGATTATGTCAGGACAATTTTACATTTCGCTATTGACATAGCGCGCCTGCTGCCCTGATGGCGCGGAAATCTGATTCTTCTCTCAACAATTCAGTCACCGCAATCCTCTACGGCGTACAATCATACAATCATGATTCGGCTTTTATGACTGCTGGGGCGCTGATTTGCAATGATCAATGAGCGGGCCCATTCGACCGACAGCCTGCTGGAAAATAATCGATAATCTGTTAGTCTAAGCGTAGCCCAAGGTCTCGGTTAATCCTACTGGCTTGTAATTTTGCAAGTAATTTGACTGATATAGGAAGGTACTTGGCGTCAATAGCCGCCCATTTGCCAGATTACTGGGTCCTTCGAATTGTGGTGATGGCGAGGGTGATGGGATCCAGGTATGGTAGGATCAAGCAACCGTAACATGCATCACAAGTCCGAATGACAACCTTATGTACTCATTATGCCCCCCAAATCCCCAGGAACGTTTCTTTCTTCTCTCCTCATCCCATCCTTCGGCAGGTCACAGAACGAGTGCGCTTCAGTCGTCCTCCCTGTGCTAGTACCCAGGATCTTCGTTCTTTTCGCACAAACTTTGTTTCATTCTTTACGACCCATCTTTTGGTGAGATGCCACTTTCAGCAACCGCCCGCTTCAAGAGGAGACTCAGGGCACTCGTGAGTTGTTCAACTTCAAGTCTTCTGAATACTGCGCGTTACTGACCATTTGCATTCAGACCGCGCGTGTCACTCGGAATCGCCTCACATTTGTCTTTTTCCTCTTTGGTTTCTTTCACTGTTTTGCCCAAGGCATCGTTCAATCATTCCAGTTCACTCTCGATCAACAATACGCCTCATTCTTCGACTCTATCATCAAAACAGCTGGCGTTAATAGTCGTGCACACGCTGATCTTCGAGACAGAGGAGATCAATTCCAACTGCGAGTCTGCTACGATATTCCTCATAGCCTTCCGAGCGCCAAATGCAGTGCCGTATTCGACATTAACAAGGACTCAAATCAAACCGAAGGGGCTGATAGCGTGAGTCTATTATGAAATGAGAGGAAACGACAGACAGTTAACCCAACTCCCGTCAGAACTCTAAACTCCGTGGTACACTTGTGAGTGTAGCTGTTTTCAGTTCCGTAGGTTAGGGACTCAGCGATGAGCATGTTACAGGTGCAAAAGATGATGTTGGACCAGAATGCCAGTGTTCTACCCGACACGAGCGGTGTCATTCTACAAATACCGACGCAAGACCCGGACCAGCCGCACAACGTCACTCTTTCTAATACCTGTGTCCAAACGCTTTTATTACCTTGGCAGCGGTAAGTTTACTACGTTGTTTTCTCAGACTACTTCTGATCTATATACTAGTATCCAGAACGCTCGCAGAGAGGATGTAACTTTTGTAATCCTGCAGTTCTGGCTCTTTGGGATCTCGATGATGGCCATGACACGCGACTCTGTGCCTCACATGTATGAACTTCGAACTGGTAGGTGTACGATTGCTGACTCAGTTCCAGTCTGGCAGGACTAGGAACTCGAATCATCTTGACTGCTTGGTCCGCGTATGCTTTATGGCGCTCCCCAAAATATCACGACGACTTTCGAAAGCTCATCGAGCACCCCGGAACACCGTGCTCCCTTGAGATATTCACAGAGTACTTCAAGACTCGAACTCACTACGAGGTAAATACCTTCTTGACTGGCGACAGGAACTGGCTGACTTGGGCCCTTCAGATCGTTGACGCCGTCCTCAACTGTACCGCCCTTTTGATCGCGGCCTACTTATCATCGGCTTTGTTGAAGGTATATCATACATCGTCACCCGTCAATGCGCGTCTCACAGGATTGCGAATAGCGGTACAATGTCGAGTCATTCAACTATATCGGAGCTCCGCCCAAAATTGTCAGGATACACAGGGTGAGCTTAAGGTCTCATCCGTTCCCCGCTCTGACACTCAAAATGCGGCACGAAAGTATTTCATGGCCGTTCAAGTTTGTCTGCAGCTCGAAGCTTTTGTTCTTCTCGCCTGGATTGGTCTGTGGACCGATCAAGTTTTCAGTACCTTCATCAAGGATATCACCTGGACCCAAGCCCTTTTCAAAGGATCTGCTATAACATGGAGTATCGTGCGTTTTCCTCTGCACTGATCGGATGTGATTGTCCTGACCTCTTCCTCAGCTCTTGGCCCCATGGATAGTTACAGTCAGTTCGCTTCAACACTCGTGCTCTTTTGTTTCGTTGTATATCTGATATTCGCACAGGGATGGTACGGGATACGGAACGAACACCGTCTTGCTACATTGATCTTCATCGTGTTCGCATTCGTACATCTCGCATGCTCGTCAGTGATGTTCTACTCTGAGGTGTACCGATGGTGAGAGAGAGGCCTGTGGGATCGGAGCCAACATTGACCTAGTATCTTCCCATCTCCAGGACTTTCGTCAATTGGCCCAACTTCGGCTGCTATGTCACTGCGTCGCTTGTCTTGCTCACCGCCAGCTTCGTACTGGGCATTCTTTGCCGCATGAACTTCGGTCAAGGTCTATCGCAATACCGTACGTGAAACATACACTCCTGCAGAATGTTCTTCCCCATCATGCTAACTATTCTATAGTCCGTGCGGAAGAAGCACTGGCGTCATCTGATTTTGCACCAGAAGTCTTTGAGCACGATGTCGAAAAGGTCGACCTCGATTTGACTTTGAGCGACCCCGAAAGCAAACCAGAGGCGAACGGACATTCAGCTCAAACATTCAACATCCCAACTTTGCCGTGGAAGTAATATGTAGATTGGAACATTTTTGTCTGTGCCACTCTTGCTTTGTCTTGTCTTTGTGGACGATATATTGGATTTTGAGGGATAGATTTGAACTTTTTTGTACTCATACCTGACTTATACCCGAATACAACATGTCGCCTTCCGGCGCGATATCGTTTTCATGTTTTCATTTTTTGTTGAGTTTGTGATACGCTGTTATGTATCTTATCTGCCCCTCAAGTGTCCCAAAAAGGCAAATCAGTTCCCTGAACCTTATTTCTCTAGCTGCACAGTTGTCTTCGGCAAAAGCCTAATCTTGCCGCGCTACACCGTTCCACCGCAAATTCTGGCCCGTATCAAGAAATCAAGACTCACCGACGACGATGGCCTCAAGACCCACCGTTAATGTTCGCTCCGGCTCTGGCGGTATGAAGACACAACTCGATATTGGAATCCTTCTCATATTTACCGCTTTTCAGAGGCCTCCACTTCGCTCCCCCTCCCTGCAGTTCTCACTGCCCCCATCAGGCTCGATGTAGTTGCTCAGGTTCACAGTGCGTATTGCTGAAGCTCAGAGAAGGAAGAAAATACTCAAGGAAACCTACAGAGAGCATTGCCAAGAACAAAAGACAGGCATACGCCGTCAGTGAGAAGGCCGGACACCAGACTTCTGCTGAGTCTTGGGGTACTGGTCGTGCTGTTGCCCGTATTCCCCGTGTTGGAGGTGGAGGAACTCACCGTTCCGGCCAGGTGCGTCTCTCCAGGGGTTCTCCATCTATCAAGTACTTTTTTACTGATTTCTGCGTGAATCTGGTCTGATTAGGCTGCCTTCGGTAACATGTGCCGTGGAGGACGCATGTTCGCACCCACCAAGACCTGGCGCAAATGGCACGTCAAGGTCAACCAGAACCAGCGCCGATTCGCTGTTGTTTCTGCCTTGGCCGCATCTGCCCTTCCTTCCCTCGTTCTCGCTCGTGGACACCGCATCGAGCAAATCGAGGAAGTTCCCCTTGTTATCGGCAACGATGCTGAATCCTTCAAGAAGACCAAGGAGGCTGTCGCTCTTCTCAAGTCTCTCCACGCATACGCCGATGTCGTCAAGGTCTCCAACTCGCGTAAATTGCGTGCAGGAAAGGGCAAGCTGAGGAACCGCAGGCACCGTCAACGCCGTGGTCCTCTTGTTGTCTACAACGAGGACAACGGTATCGTTCGTGCCTTCCGCAACCTCCCCGGTGTTGAGCTCGTCAACGTCCGAAGGCTCAACCTCCTCCAACTCGCCCCCGGTGGTCACTTGGGTCGTTTCGTCATCTGGACCGAGGGTGCCTTCCAGCTCCTCGATGAGGTTTTCGGTACCTTCGACAAGGCATCCGTTCACAAGAAGGACTACTTGTAAGTCTCGGCTATCATGGTTCTGTTCTCTTGGGTGATCACAATCTGACTTTCGACTTTCTGTCCAGCCTCCCCACCGCCAAGATCTCTAACCCTGACGTGACCCGTCTCATCAACAGCACCGAGATCCAGTCCATCGTTCGCCCTGCTGGCCAGAAGGTCCAGAAACGTCCCTGGACACAAAAGAAGAACCCTCTCGTCAACAAGGCGGTCCTCTTCCGTCTCAACCCCTACGCCAAGACGATCAGGAGACACGAGCTTCGTGCGTTTTCTCTCTTACTCTCCTCCAGTCGCAAAACTGACCCTTCCATCCCCTCACAGTCAAGCAAGAGCGCCTCAAAAAGAACGGCCCCAAGAAGGTCAAGCATGCCAACTCCGCTGGCGAGACCTTCTTGTCGACCCTCCACGCTCCTTAAGCTGTTTGAGTGTAGAAGAGAGATTAGGTTCTTATGCTTCTTATCCGTTGTATGTTCGTTGTCACCCTATGAATATCATGCGTCACCATGGGATCTTCTTGCTTGGTGCACCTGTAAGCTCGGACACTTTGAACCGAGGCCCGAGAGTGACCGTGTGTAGATTGAAGCCTATTGGGCTACGAGTTACCAGTTACTCGCGACCTTACTTCACCTCTCAGTCCAGTCATGATACAAACACTTCGAGAGACCTCCCTACTTGCATCTTACTGATTTGCTTCCGAGACGCCATAGAGACTGTAGTGCTACTCAGCACTACACGAAGTTCGTCGCTACCCAGGCCTTTGAGATTGAGTCCGTTATCATCGTAATTCATCAATTGCTAAAGCGCTAAAAGTTTATGTCGACAAGTGATACACACAGAAATGGAAGTCAGAATAGGGTAGTACGTAGAATAAAAGTCAAGGAATAACCGAAACACAGAAAACCAGTCACCAGTCCATGAATGTTGCCCCACATTAAAGCCATTATCACCTAGCGAAAATGGAAATGCAAAGATCCCACTAAATTGAGAGGGAGAGGGTATGACGTTCGACACTTGAGCTCAAGTGCGGCTGCCGTTGCTGGTCTTCTCAGACAATGAACCAAGGTCCTTCGGCTCGGTACCATGTCGTTCGTCATGGTCGGCCGCGATGAACATAATGACCGTGCTGTAACAAGTCGACGAGTGATCCGGAATGGGCCGGGCGAGAACGTTTCAGAGAAGTGAGATAAAGGATGAACACACGACTAATCAGCACTCGAGCACACAGACCATCCAAGCATCAAAACTCACCTAGCTGCAGTCGCCAAGAACGCGGGCCACAAGAGGCAAACATAGGCGATATTGACGGCCCATTTGTTGTATTCTGCGGAGAATGCGTTAGTGTCATATGATTAATGCACAGGATTGAACTAGTATGAAAGGAGGGGAGTAGAGCGGGAAGGGGGTATGGAAAAAGCACCATGGTATGACAAGGCGAAGGGCGGAGAGCCAGGCATGAGGAGTACGGCAGAGGATGAAAGTGGGCAAAGGGGAGGATATCAGACAAAGAATCGGGAGGAGAAACTCACGAAGTGGTGGCCGGAAGAATAAATCGGTGAGCGCTTGGGCTTCTTCCGGACCGACGTCCCTTACATCAGCTTCACCCGTTGCGACAACGATCTATTGAAGTTTTAAGTTTCTCTACCGCGTGTTATGGGAATTGAACTCACGGTGCTCATCAATGCCGCAGCCAACATACCCGCCGAGATAACCACTGCCATCGCCTTCTTTGTCCTCACGTACCAGCTTGGGTACCTCCTCCTCGGGAAGAACAACAGGAAGAAAAAGTCTGCGCCGAAGATAGTTGCTACAAACACGCAGAATATGATAGTGAGGATTTCTGCGTCAATGATGTCGTTGTTTTTGACAGTTGCACGGCCGCCCGTCCAGTTTTCGATATGTTCCTGTTGCTTTTCGTACTTGGAAAGAGAGTAGGTTGCCGTACACTCAGCAGCGAGACCAATAAGCATGGCCAGCTGGTAGACAACTGTTGAACGTTGAGGGCGCTGAGCAAACTTGGGGATTGTTGTATAATGCAGGTGATACGTACTAAAACGTTCTTTACGCAGATGCCACCGTCTATCGAACATGTTCTTGTGTCCAAAGGCACTCCATTTCATCTCTGAGAGATCAAAACCCCATATTACTGGCATTTTCAAAGGTCGTTATTGCTTGGTGGTGATGGCGGTTGTAGATTGAGAGCGTGAACGTGACTCGTCGACCGTTTTCTATTGTTCTTTGTTTCTTGGTGCTACGAGAGCCCTCGAACAGGAGAACTAGCAGACTGTGGGGATAGGGATGAGAGAGAGAGGGAAGAGCGGGGAGATGTGGGGGATGAAGTAAGGGAAAAATCCTCTCAAACTCGTGCGAGCCGGAGCTTCCCTTTTTGTTCAACGCCTGACGTCATGCACATTTGTCGGATAATAGACCCATTCATTCTATTGATTGCTATGCTCCCCTTTATTTTCCCTTAGGCTTCAATCATCCCACCCCTCACCCATGCTCATACACATCGTCAGTGGTGCGTAGGAGGCAACCAGGGACTCCAATCGGATCCTATTGACGCTTACCCAACAAAGTACTTAACTCCTTCTCGACCTTTTTTCTTGCAAGTTCCAGTCAACACCGTCCTGACCGGACCGGCTTACGCTGCTCGCAGCTCCTCGGCGAAAAGAGGGGCGCATCACAGTTATCCATTGACGAATGGACCCCGGTGGGACGTCGATGAATTGTCAGCTCGAAGCCTCGAATCTTTTGACAGGACCACCGAGGAGAAAGAGGAAGGTTCAGGGACATTGAATTACAATCCTGAATCTCATCTCAGTCGTCGTTCTGTTCCGAAACACGCAGGTCTCGCGACATTGCTTGCAAGCAGGAGGAAGCGAGGTGAGTTGGGGTGGTCAAGTTCCCTGTTCATCGCCAAGCAACGCCCGGCCGACTCGACCGTTTGGGTTCCAACAACACGACAACAAGGGAGTTCCTTGATGTGTATCGTCGTTCCTCATGCAGGTAAATACTAGTATTCTTATCGTACCATGTGTTTAGTCTTTTGCGGGGGACATTTACTGAACACCAAGTATACCAGATATAAACGTCCGAATCAAGCCCTGAGCTGCCAGGAGTAGCGGGACCTATATCAAGGAGGATACGGCACATTCTTGAAGCCACCAATCCAAGGACCCCATATGGTCTGGAGACGACCGACCGCCTCCGTCCAAGCCTGAAGTATCCTAGTGGAGAGCCAGTCCCCGTTGTCGTACAACTTCTCGTCGACGATTCCGTTATGAATCATCCGGATCAGGTCTACTCCTTTCCGAGTGACGAGCAATGCGGAAGTTTCGCTCCCAGGTGAGACAATGAGTCCCGCGACGGCCTTCGTTAGCGCAAGCTGGTCACGGTGACTAAGAGCACGAGAAAGCCCGCAACAAAGAGTAGAAGTGATAGCTCTACCAGCAAAGGTAGTGCCGCGATAATAGAGGGGACGTGCCATCGGGCTAGACTCTCTTTTCGCAGCCACCGAACGGAGAGAGATTCCGCCTGACTGTGAGCGTAAACCTCCTTTCGGTGTTCACGAACTCATTGTTTACACAAAAGTCCAGCGAGAGCAGAGGATATCGATAGGAGTAGGCTCAAGGACCACAGCGTGTTGATGATTATGTCCGATGACGTGGGAGTGAGTTGCGGAACCTGCGTTGGTTCTCTGGCAACAATGCTCTTCAGAATTGCGGCAGTCACGTCTGCGGGATCTTCCCTCAATGCTTTCAGTTGTTCCACCATGAGTCCAGTGACGACTGAGGCGAAGAGAGTGGCCTGTCCGGGAGTCTGGATTCTATCAGACGATTAGAGCACTTTTCACCTACTACGACCAGCAACGTATCGATTTCCATGTTCCACCCAGCTGCCTCATCGTTGTCGATTCTGTTGAGCTAGGTTGAGCTCCTTGGCCACGGTTTCCCACGGAGCATCTTGACAAGACACGCTGAGTCAGCTGGCTTGCTCGTGAACTCAACCACCATTGTGCGCGTACCAAGTTTACTATTGCTCGACATAGCTATGCAAGCTGATTCTGGGACTGTGGTAGAAAGGTGGGTAGTCTTGGGCACTGAATAACGCGCTCATGTTGCTCATAGATATAGAATAGTACACCGCAATGCACCTGCCACTGCCAGTCTCACGATGTCAATTCACAGTGGCAATCTCGATGATTGAAATTTATCTGTGTTCCCAAAATTGCCCTTCCTAGAACCAACTCTCATCTGGGACGCAATGTCGCACTACACCGACGACCCCGTTTACGTAACGGACACCAACGACAGCCTCGTTTATGCTAGGCTTCTACTTCAGTGCGGGAAAGGACACCCACTATGGAATCCCCAGCCTGCAGAAAGCCCCAACGTCGCGACGCAGCAAGGATCAGAAGCTGAAGAGGTCCAGATCGGAGATGTAGGAGTGCTATCCAACGACGGCGCGTTCACCGTGTTCTTCAACATTGTTACTGAGAACAGTGCGGTCATCAACGACCGTAGAAACATACCTGCCGATTTGGAGAGCGTCACGATATCCGATTGCCCTCCGTACCCCAATTCTCGATTTCCTGGTGCCGTCTTCAAACCTGAGATGCACCCTCCTGACTCAGCTCGAACGGTCTGTTGACCGTCCTGTTAACCGTTCTGAGGTGGAGACAAGTATAACTTTACGGGTTGTCTTTCCTGGTGGGGTAGAGAAAAGTGCCGCCCTTAGCATATTCCCGGATTCATTCAACCCTCCCCATTCCTCCTCCGCCCTGCAGCAGAAATGCACAGAGGTCGATGTTACGGCGTTGCGAACCCAGGCTCAGCGGCATTATAAGGATTAGATGCAGTTCGTGAGAGGATACGATGGATACGGCGACACCGATTCCTTGTTTCTCGTGACCGGGTTCACTAAAGCAAGGTCTTGGGCAACAGCGTTGATGTGGAAGAAGAACGAGCACGAATGCAAAGCTACGTTCGCCAAAAACTATCGTCACAACGATAAAATGACAATCCTCACTGTACCCGGACACCCTACAGACGATTTCAAACGCAGACGCATGACTCATATCTCTGCGGATCGGAAATTGGCTGTCTTCCTCCACGGCCTCCTCATAACGCGTCGATTGGCTCGGGACTCTGTATTGAATACAGATACAGCTGTTGATCAGCTAAGGCTAGGGAAGGAACTGAACAGCGGTGGCTCGTTTCTGAAGAGCAGGCCATCGATCGGAAATCAAGCTAGTGGCGCAGGGAACAGGGGTGGCAGGCGGTTGTTCTCAAAATGGAGAAATAAATCAGCATCGCCCGAGGTACGGTTACAATCTCGCTTGCTACCGATATAATGCACTCACACTTCTCTTGCCTACCTCTCGTAGATATTCAACCCTCTACTCGTCATCAACCGATACATACTTCGAGCTGTAAGGATATTCACATTGTCGACGTTGCGCACCATGCTGACTTGCGAAAAAGTCGCCTGCCGAGTTTGCCATCATCGAGGATAGTAGTTTGGACGACCTTTCGGGCGGTGATCCCCCAAGAGCGAACTATTTGGCAACCTGTCGAGAGGATGAATTGATCCGCACTATCTCAAGCCACTACTGTGTCGTCGTGGAAGACGGTAAGTCGTTCACCGATACACCAGATTGCTTCCTCCTAATGCCCTCTCGCATTCATCAAGGCTGCTGCTACCTCGAAAGGAAACCAAATAATTTGAAAGATGCGGACTGCAGAAATTTCGGAGGATTAGATATCACAGTCTCGCTTCCAAATTCATCTCCGTCAGGTGTGGTTTGAATACATGGACTCGTGTATCCTTTCTCGTCATATGTCACCGTGTATTCAACGCACACCCATCAATCATACCAACGACTTAGGCCAATTCAGAAACGACAGTGAGAATGTTGCCACAAGATAGCATTTCATCCGTATCGTTGCTATTTTTGTTGACATTCACAACTACAAAGGGCTATATTCACCCTGCCTCGACCACGTACCACAATGGACCCCGATGATACCAAAGAGAAGAAGTCTTACGCTCCTGGTCCACCATCGCCTCCCCCGTCGACCAATACAGCATATATCAGGAGCTTGGATGGCGGGCTCCATTTTCATCCCTCCACAACGTTCAAGGGGGGGCAATTTCTATTCAGCTGGGGGCGACATTAATAATATTGTGAGTATCGGCCACTATTTCTCGTATCTCACTCACAGCACTCAAGTTCAATGGCGGAAGTAGAGATTCAATAGAGAGCCCGTGGAAGCGAGTCATGGAAGAGGCGGATAGATACGGTGACGGAAGGGTGAAGGAATGGAAAGAGGAACTGGTGGCCAATCTATTTCTGGTGTGTCCTCCCGAGTCTCCGTGCAAAATTGGTTTCCTCATCGATGGCAGGCAGGTCTCTTGACCCTAACTCTGACGTTCTTCACCATTGAATCGTACCGCTGGTTATCCGAAGATCCTTCAGCCGCTATAGTCAGCCTCCTGACCCAGATTTCGCGGCAAATCGGTAACCCAACTAGTGCGGTGCCCTCCGCGGACTCTACTTTCCAGCCATCGTCCTCCGTCATTCGCATAAACTGCTTCTGGTTCTTGAGTTTGACGATTGCGATGGTCTCGACACTCGTCGGGCTTTTGTGTAGGCAGTGGCTGTCGGACCATTTCCAGGAAACTCACACCCGTACACCCGAGGAATCCATCGCACTTCAGCGGCTGCGCATCGACGCTTTACATCGATGGGGTGTTGTCCTCATCATGAGGGCTCTCCCAGTGTGCCTTCAGATGGCGCTTCTTCTATTCTTCGCCGGCTTGATGGAGTTGCTCTGGCTCCGCAACATCGTCGTTTTCGCCATCGCTGTCGTCGTTGCAGGAACTGCTTTCTACATATACGTCGCCACAGCCTTCCTCCCGACGATCCTAGCAGTGCAACAAGTCTTACCTCTCAGAGCCAACTACGACACCCACGATCCAAAGAACCTCTTGGACCATTTGCCAACAATCGAGTCATTGTGCCCTTTTAAATCTGTACAGTCATGGGTTGTCTTTTCGGTCACTCGGTCGTTCCTTGCTATTCCGGCAATGAGCCGTCTGCTGTACATGGCGTCCAATTGGTACAGCTTCGGGAGGTTTAGAATGACTCCGCAACAGCAGCTTCTCAGAATAAAGGATTGGCCAGCGTTTGACCTCGATATCCTTCGAAAGTTCGAGACAATACATCCAGAACTCCGCGTATATGAGTCGATCGGCCTCGAATGGCTGCTCAAGACCTTCCGAGGAACACCTACCATGGCCGCTCCCCTTTCGAACGCTATACGCTCTGCGTGGGGTCCGTATGCTGCTGCTGCCACTAATACTGCGTTCAACCAGTGGGGACTGTTCGCATGGAAATCGCAGCGGAAGGAGGATATTGAAGCGATCATACAAGACCCGGATTCCTATTTCTCAGGTCAACGCGTACTGGTGGGCTTGCATTCCTACCCAGGAGCGAGCGAACGGTCCCCTCTCCCTTCCCTACTCCCACAGCTACTCTTATACCAGACCTCTTGGGACCGGGATGATTTTGACTGGCAATCTCGCTACGAAATGACCGAGAAGCTGTACCAGACACACATCCCGGAGCTGATCCGTGTGCCTTTCATGGTTCCTTTCTACCAGGTGGAGGAGCTCTGGAACTCTCTGGACGAGCGCAAGATGGGTCTCAAGTTCTTGCCCTTCTATGAGGGGGGCTGGAGGATAGCACGGTCTTTGGATAAAGGTCATCACGACCAGTTGGCCCTTGTAATCGCTTTGACTAACCACATCCTGACCGAACACCATATGTCTGCAATGATGACCGAGAAGGTGGGATTGTCATTCATCGAATGGATCGATAGGGCGATCATTGACGAGCGACTTCACGATGACGGCGATTGGGCTTTTGCGGATATCCTGCCGAGATGGGAACGCGCATTGGCACGTCTACGAAAGGTTCACCAACTTCCTTTGGACTACTTCAAGTCGTCCACCTCGCCTGACTCCCAAATCTCGGGGGAAGCGACCTCTGCTCTGGAGCCAACGTCGCGAAGGCCAGACTCGGACCTTCAAATACCTCGAGCGCCAGTGAGCGACTCAGGCGCTGAAGTTGAAATGAGCGGATGGGTGCGCAGAGAGACTCTATGACGGAGTGAGATTGAACCAACGGAATCGAGTACTACGGTTAGCAGGCAATGGTTGAACCGGTTGTACCACTGGGTGTCGAACCCCAGGTTTGGAAGCAAACCCACGTATCGCTCCGTACGTCCGACGGCCCGAGCGTATTCCGTTGTATGTACTTCGCTGAATTTACTGTCTGTCAACACATCACCTGCGACCTCCCACAGGTTGTTTCTACATGACATGACTGGAACTTCGCGACCATCATCCCGGATTCGTATGGTTCTTGATTGAATTCTTGCCCTCCAACAGGGACAATCGGAAGACAACACCATTTTGGACAGAGGCCATCACAATCAGCTGAACCTTGTAGCTATTTTCGCTGCCGTGGCCAACATCCTGACCCTAAAATGTGCGCAATCATAACCGAGAAGGCTTGAACCGATCGTGATCGTGGAGCAGAGAGAGCGACTCGAGGACGGGGATTGGGCTTTTGCTAATTTCCCCCCCATAAGATGATGGGACCCAGTATTGGAACCACCTTCGAGCTAATGTTCCCCTAGATATCACAGGCTATAATTGAAGCAGTGGAAACTCCCGCAGTGTCAGGGCCAAAACTCGCAGCAAAGGGGTTTACAAGAAGATGCCATGCGATTCACTGGAAATGGAAGTGGGGAGACCGAACCGCAGTGCTCCGGCGTTCTTACCTACAGTGCAGTGAGTCTGCTACATCTATCACGATAATGTGATGTTGTTCGAACATCTCGGGACCGTGTGGTTCAAGGCTCCAGGGCATTGCTGTGGGTGCAACCCCTTGACCCGGGAGTCCGGATACATACAAAGGGATACCTGTAATACCGATGGCTCGATAACGAAACGGGCTGGGACACAGATCGTCCTCGTAAACTGCGATCGAAGGAGGCTGCTTCCATAATCGTCAGATGCTAATAGCTTTGAAACGAGCTGAGAGCTGACCCGATGCAGTCAGATAAAGGATAGTCTGCTAAGGCTTCATGATTCCTGATACTCGACGTGACCACAGGTGGTCATTATTTTCTTCCCTTCCTCATGCCGAGCAATGAAGTTGTTCACTCTCTGGTCTGGCGACGGGCAGTGCCCGTCGTAAGGGACGCAAGTGAGTCTCTTCAATTAATCAACGATTAATCAAGAATATATACGGCTACTTACACTCTCATCCATTTCCTGTTAGCGCCTGTAAGGAACGTCCTGGGACCCCTCTGGTCTTTCAACACTCTCCAGATTCTGGGTTTCGTGTTGAACATGGTCGTCGTGCTCACCGTCGCGGCCAATAACAAGCGGGTCCGAAGGACTGCGGTCTGGTATATGTTCATGACCGGCTGGGTGCTTTGGTGCATCGCCTATGCTCTTCTTTTGCTCACCGGATACCAGGGCTCGGAGGAACCTCCAACTGCTCTTTGTTTGTTTCAAGCTGCTTTAATCTATGCATTTCCACCGTGGTACGTAGATACTCTTGCGAGCGGACCAGAAGATTGCTCAATTGCTTTTTAATTCAGCATGGCGTTGCTCACCTTGGCTATACTTGCTCAGGTACATCCTGTCAGTTTTGACGTCCCGGTGTTTCAGTCTCAAACCGTCGACTGTATGAAGCTCTACTCCGTGATGCATGCCACCATTAGACAGCGATGTCCACCGGAGCATATCGACATTCTCGTTCGTGTCGTATTTATATCCCTGAGCACAGTTGAAAACAATACTCACTTTGGGTCTAGTTTGTTTCTGTCCCACTTTTTGCATTCACGGGAATTTTCGTGCAAGTGCTGATGGTAAGGATGTTCTCAAGGAATACTTGATTTTCGTTGACATCGCCCAGGTTGGTACCAAGGACTCAGCAATAGTAACGAGGGACGCAACGTTAATGTATTGCAATACGAAGAGCACGACACCGTAGGTCACTCGTGTCACTTCGTCCACTTCCTTAAGGCTGATTACGGTCATCCATCAGACCGAAAACAAGTGCTTTAATTGTCGGAATGGCCTCAATCATGATGCTCATATTGGAAAGTGAGTGGTCCACCGTCGGTCGGAGACATATCATCTATTCATCCCTTGCTTATCTCTCGTCGTAGGTTTTGTAATCGTGGCCCTTGTCAACCATTGGGCTACGATCGCGCGGTTTCGACAAGTCCCAGGGAATGTGCTGTCTGGGACGATGGCATTCAGAGTTACCATCTTCAGCTTCATGCCGATGATAGCACTTATGTATATTCGCTATCCCCCTCTTTTCAAGAACCCCCTCATCTGACTTGCAAACCAGACTCTCTGTGGTGGCCGTGATGTCGGAACAGGCCAGTGCAGTCTCTCACGTTGCGACTGCGTTCTGTGAGTACGCGCCTTCGTCTCCATAATCATTCTTGACTCTTCTTTCTGTAGTGCCTACAGTAGCAGCGCTGATATTCGGAACGCAAAAGGTACGTTAGCCGCTCTATAGAGAGACCCTCAAATTGACTGACTTGGACCGAATCTGGTAAGGACGTACTCAAACCTTGGAGGTTCTGGAAGAAGGGGGATGACCCCTGCTTGCTCCACAGAGAACCCATTCAGCCAGCCGAATCGCCGTTTGCAAAGGACATGGAATCTTCTTCTCGTGTTTAGCCTGTCGTTAATTAAGTTCAAGTACGTGTGACTGGTCGCCCGATACCCTACCCCCTACGACAGACACTGTCGCTTCGGCCCACTTAAGGATGGTTTTTTGCTCCGTATTACTACCAACTACAGAGGCTCTCCGGGGTACTTTTCTATACATAACCTCTGATCCCGATTGAATGGGAAAGCCACGGCGTCGTACGAAGGGTATGTTAAACGCAGTGCTTCTGACTCTACGGCTCCCGCCATCCAACAGAGTCCGCTCGAAGGGGATGTAACTCGGAAATTGCCGAGCTATGCAGCGTGTGAATTTCCGAGCCGTGTCGGTCTTGCTTAGTACCAACGCGTTGTCGTTGGACTCATCGCTAGGCAATGTTCAGGAGATGACTTGCTTGTTGTTCGCTCTTCTTGGCTTGGGGAGGCGGACCGTCAACGATCTGAACTTCATCAAGAGTCCTCGCGGTCGCTCTTTGTGCAGACTACACTAACATTTCTCCTTAATACATACCATGGCCTGGTCGAATAAAAAGAACGGAAGAGGAAACCAATTATGCCCCCAAAGGCAACCGAAGGTGTGCACAATCTCCCTGCCTGTAGATTCGCGTGGCCACTACTAGCTCCGATGCTTCGACGGGCAGGAAATACTACGAGACGCAACGCAGAAGACGTCCCACATCCCATTCGCCTGTCATTAATTTCTTTCTCAAAGCCTTCACGAGAATATGCTTTGTTGGGTACTTGCTTCAGTTTCGCCCCATGGATGATCTTCTGCCAATGCCGAGGAACCCTTCTGACTTTCACGAAGCCAGTCGTGAAAATCTATCGCTCCGAGATTGGGTCATATCTTGCAAAGTGTGGGTAATAATACTTCTTTCTGTCTGACGCTGCGTCTGACTTTGCGCCTTAATCCAGTTTATGAGGCTGTTGGTCTCATACTTCACTCGCAAGTTGTCTCACAGTGCTCACCACAAAGCGAATGTTTTCGTCGAACGCAATGGCAACTGCATACACATTCTGGCTCAATCTACCGCCGAAATCCATCGCGCAAGCAGAAGGCTGCCACGAAATCATTGGAGAGTCGCTGATCTGCACCTTCTGTCGAACGTTTCTCATGCAGGTCTTTAGGGAATTCCTCTACCTTATTTCTATTCAGAGAAGGCTCACCCAAATACCCTCTCGATACAAATGTATGTTGCGGGCGACCCAGTGTGCTTGCTCCTGGTCGTCTGTTTGATGGGATTCTGGTGAGGCTTTGACCCATATTCTGCGGAGTTTCGGCCTCGTGAGCGCAAGGGCGTGAATGCGGGCGACGTGAGACTAGGAATAATGCTGGGACCTCTCTAATTTTGGTCGACTACAATCGGGGTTGCCCAATTGGCGAGGCTATACTTAGGTGGATGGTATGTATGGTATGTGAATGTTTTGAATGGAGTTGCAAAACCCTCCTGATGCCCATCCTCATTCGGTTCACAGCTCACAAAATCACTGGATCATTATGCCAGCTTATCTCAGTATCTTCACCATACGCACTGTAAGATCGCCAGATCCTTCTTACGAGGTACTTTGCGATTGTCGATTGACCTCTTTTCAGAGGGATTTCTTGGACTAGAAGCACTTCCTTACTTCCTTACTCGACACTTGTCCGGCACGACCGTCTGGAGAATCATCAGTACGTGCATCTTCCTGGGTTTGTACCGATAAACCAAACCGAACTGCCAACAGGCTTGCACGCCTGCGATCGTACCTCAAGAAAGTTGATCGATGGGACCTGAACAAGCAGCCCAACGGCTCCAAGCCTTCGACCTAGCATTACACCCACTTGCCGTTTCATTTGTAGCTCCCATCTGCATTGCTATTGTATTGTATTCACCCATCTCGATCTCTCATCGTCGGGACATTCGGGGTCATCGGAGCCGCGGGAGCTTGCAACCCCCATATCTCCACACATCTAGGACGCAGTTGACGGATTCTACGATCCTTAATGATCTAGCGACGTTTCTCGGATCTTTTTGATCGCTACTGGCGCCTCGTAGAGATAAAGGTAGGGTGGCTTCAGTTGATCACAACATCATTCCTAGGGACGAAGCGACCACTGGTGGTCATCGACTGAATCCTCGCCCTTTGTGTCTAATCAGTATGCTGGAACACAGGCTAGACTCCGTGCAACCAAGGGAAGGTGAGCAATTAGTTTAACCTACTACGTCCTTGCGGATCACTTAAGCCCAGCTTGCGTTCCGTCAGAAGCGTCGACTTCGGAAATACTAGTACCGCTGTGGTTTTTCAACGCCCTTCAGATTACTGGGTTCACGTTGAACATCCTGATCGTCTTGATCGTAGCGGTGAATAGTCAGCAAGTCCGAAGAACCGTACTGTGGTACATGTTCATGTCCGGCTGGGTTTTCTGGTGCATCGCCTATGCCATCCTTTTCCTTGTCGGATATCAGAGGTCACAGGAGCCTCCCACAGGGCTTTGCTTATGTCAAGCGGCTCTCATCTATGCGTTTCCACCATGGTAGGTGGCTGCTTGGTTTATACCGCGAAAGCGAGCTGAATTCTAATATCAAGCATGGCATTGTTCACACTAGCCATCCTCACTCAGGTAAGGTACGAGAAAATGCCCTTTCCTGTTCGCTCAATATTTCCAAGCTCTACTGCGCAATGCATGCCAGTATCAAGCATGGCCGACCGATTCAGCACATCAATGTCATTGTTAGTACACGACGCTTACCCAGAAGATCGAAAAATTGTACATATATTCTTTACAGCTCATATCCGTTCCGTTGGTTGCATTCGCAGGTGTATTCATCGAAGTGATTGTGGTATGTTGCGCCAATGCCGAGCCACGTTTTCGACTACTGAATTTTGTCTTGTCAGGTCGGTATGAAGGATCCAAGCACAGTATCAAGGGATGAGACCTTGATGTACTGTAACACCATAAGCACTACGCCGTACGTATCCTGAATATCAACCCGGGATTATCCCCCACAGTTCACGCATGCGCCACCGTTGTAGGGCCAAAATCAGCGCACTGATTGTTGGAATGGCCTCGACATTGATGCTCATCCTGGAAAGTAAGCCTTCGCTTCGACCCCTTGCTAGCCCTCGATGCCTCTGAATACTTATAGGCATCGTCGTTGTGACTCTTTTGAACCATTGGAATGCATTCATGCGCATCCGAGAAGTACCGGGCAATATCCTCTCGGGGACGATGGCGTTCAGAATTACCATTTTCAGCTTCATGCCAATGGTTGCTCTCGTGTAAGCTGTCTCCAGTTCTGTCGTATATTGCTTTCTGACTTAAGGTTAGGCTCTCCGTGGTGGCCGTTATGTCCAAAAATGCCAGCTCGGTTTCTCATGTCGCGATCGCCTTCTGTAAGTAAAATGAGCTTCAACCATCCAGTTGGCGGCTTCTGTGTTGACTACCTGATCTTCGATAGTACCAACCGTGGCTGCGATAGTATTTGGCACTCAAAAGGCTCGAAACATTTTACATATATATTGTGGGTTCATCTGACGATGCTCACAGGACGTACTATCTGCTTGGATGTTCTGGAAGACAGATAGTGTTAATGTTGTCTAGCAAGGCAATGCCGTTCACTCGGAAGGAGGTGCCTGAACTCTGAAGTGTAATTAGCAAGCCAGCCACGCAGTATGCATGCGCAATCTTGGAATGAGAACGTTTGTTGAGATTCAGGGATTATCCAGTCAGGGCGGGACAAGGTATTGAGAACGCAGCGATCGTGACAAAGGTTAATTGACGCAGCACGCGCTGGGATTGTCGCGGACTAATGTGATGGGGGTTCCGTATACGTAGTCGGCGAGTCCGAGATATGGAGCTCGAAAATCCCATATATATGGTCTACAAGCTGATCCGGTCCAATGTTGCAGAGAGTTTGAAAGCATTAGGGTAGCGAGGGGAATTTGAGATCTGAGGTCGGTATGCATTTGGGGAATATCTCATGATGCATAATGAGTGGTGTCGAGAGCCACCAGAGGGTTTGACAACGATGCAGGAAAGGTGGAGGCGTCAGATAGTCTCGTGTAACCAGCCTGACGATACTACCTGACGATCGCAAGGGCGTCAGAGGCGATGATGACATCAAGAGATGAAGAGTGTGACCGTCACTGACCGCGCTTTCAAGTAACTTAGTGGCATGGATATGAGGAGGAGGGGAACGTTCGGGCGTTCTTTGAGTAGGATGGCTAGTCACAGGAGCCATGAAGAGGATGGATCGCGTCACTGTGAGCCCTTGAGTTCAGAGTAGTGACAAAGACCGGTCCAGCTGACAGCTGTCGGCCACTAAACGTAGCGCTAAGTACGGTAAACCATCGCTTGATCTAACTAAAAATCATAAAGATTCGAAGTAATACATGTTGTGTCGGCCATTTTTTATTCCCCGGTCTCATAAGATGACATCATTAATAAGGCTCGTAAGTGGTCTACAGCACCGCCGTGGTGAATAAGGTTATAAGCTCATCAACCTGAACTATATTTACTTATGGGCGTTATACGGCCTTACGTGAGCTATTCAAAATTTTCGACGAATAATTCCGAATACCGCTGCGCATACCGAACGGCCCTCGCTGAACCCAATCAGCCTTGCCAGCTGCAAGAGCTTGTTCTGTCCCACGCTCACAACTCAGTTCGTGGTCGATCTGAAGTCGATCTACATGCACAGATTCAAAACTCAGAGCGCGAGCCTGCTACTGGTCTTCGTCTTCTTTATATTAGGCAGGCCACGAGACTGCGGCCCTCTGCCGCCCCGCGCTAGGTACTGGCATTCACTAGCTCACTGACCAGTGAAGGTATTCCCACCTACTAATCGGGATCTTGCCTACCTCTTACCCTCTTACTAGAGTAGAGCACCTTTGGAACGAACCCAACTGTACGAGCTTCGAGCGCGACCTCTCATCCTCGTGGAGACTAGAGAGACTTTCTCGCCTCGGCTACACTGTTCCTACTAGGAGACACCAAGGTATCCAGTGTGCTGTTTTCACCAACTGCGCTTGCCCCTGAAAGTATATTTGCCGTAGCCCTCGAGCCCGAGCCCCGCACACCTCAGAGGTGCTCACTGGACTCAAGAGATCATATCCTGCATGTAAGTGTTGCGGAGTCTATAATAGTTTATGATTCACAGCCGAAGCTATTCATCTCTTGCAGGGCTCGGTCGTCAGATTTGCGAGATCTTCTTTCGATGACTCGTCATGATTTCTCTGGGCTTGTCTTAGTTCATCCTTGTATGTTATTGCTATTCTTTGATCTTCAGACGTTGAAATAGCTTTTTTAGGGATTGACACTCGCTACGCTCCACCACTGGCCCGTATCGAGGTAAATATCGATATAACTGAACGATATAACTGGAAGAGTTACTGCAAGCTGGCGGTAACCCTGTTTGGTTATATCGTTCGGTTACTATCGATATTTACCTCTACAAGCCCTTGGATCACTATCAATCGATGTTCGTTCATTAGATATGGGCTCGAAGGCTTCCCCAACTCGCTGAGGCAGAGATTCAAGTGTCTTCCCTGGCCCTTTCTCCAGCGAATCATTGCAACGCAGAGGCTGTAATAGTACCTAGTACCGAGATCTACAGTTGCGACCAGATTATCAACGGGCCCAACTTAGCAAATCAAGTGGAAGAGCTTAGTAACCCACGCGAAGCTGAAAGGACAGTGCCCGGCTAGGCGAATCGGTGAGGGCATCGATCACTGTCTCCTGTATTCTGTACCGGTTCAGCCTGCCTCGAGCCCCACGGTATAGCCTCTTAGTGCTTACTACTGAGTCCTGGCTACAAAACAAGCACCCGGCTAGTTGATCGGTTTGCTGGTATGCCCCTAGCCCATGGATAGGGAGATTCCCCGGCGCCTGGAGAAGTGCTGTGCTTGCTGGGGATTGGAAAAGTGCCCTTCGGATGCCTGAGCCCAAGCAGGCGTGTGAAAACAATTAGATGAGCTCAAAGCTGTCCAACGGGTTGTTAGGAATGTACGGTTTCCTGAACCTGAAGACTTCTCTTGATCTATCATAAACATGCGCTCGCCAAAGACTTCTCTGATGAACGGCTCGGCTCGGTTCAGCCGCTTGGGCTGTGGCTTTGATTCAACAATGTGCGGCTATGAAAAGCCACTGTGAAGCCCCTCGGCTGTAGTACCATGCCTTTCCTCTCAAACCTTTTCCAGGACGGTCCTGAATACGAGCAGCGAAAGAGGACGCCTTTTATTCCTCCAAAGGTACATTTTTGCGTTTATTGAATTGGTTGATATCTTGTTTAACTACTTCTAGGCCACCCTCCCAGAAATCCATGCTGCGGTTCCGAGGCATCTACATGCGAAGAACACTGTTAAAGGCCTTTCTTTCATAGTGCGCGATGGTACTCTGGCTATTTTCTTGTATAAGATGGCATGGCACATTCCAGACGCCTCTTCGCTCATCGCGCAGCGGATCAATGACACCGGTCTGGTACGGATCCTGGCCACTATCGTTCTTTGGTCCATCTACTGGTACTGTCAAGGCATTTTCTTGACCTCATTGTGGTGTTTGGCGCACGAAGCGAGCCATGGCAATATATCGTCCCGCCGCTGGGTAAACGATGTTGTTGGGTTCTCCTTACACACCGTGCGCTGCCTTTATGTCTCTCTTGCAACCAACTGACCTTCGTTCAGTTCCTTCTCGTTCCGTACTTTTCATGGAAATCGTCTCATAGCGCTCACCACAAAGCAACGGTCTCGATGGAACGTGATGTAAACTATATGCCCCCGACACGTTCTGGCATGAAGTTGCCTCCGGAGCCTGTCGCGCGGTCGAAGGATTACCATAAGATATTCGAGGAAACACCCATCTACACGTTTTACCGCATGTTTTTAAAGCAAACGTTGGGGTTGCTGGCCTACTTTGCCTTCAATAAAAGAGGCTCTCTGAGGCATGCCGGGGCCAGCGTCAGTCTTTCGATCACGTACTGTTCGTTGGGATTGACTCATCCCCGCATATTAGCACTTCCATCCAAATTCTGCCCTCTTCAAACCCCACGAGCGCAATGGTGTCATCGCAAGCGACGTGGGCTTGATTGCCATGCTCATTGCATTGTCCCGGTGGACGAGTAATGTTGGGTTTTGGCATTGCGTCGCGTTGTATCTTGTGCCTTGGATGGTACGTCAATGTTAATCTACGCGTGCCTTCTGGCTGACCGCGTCTCCTCGACCGCATCTTCGAATATAGAACACCAACCACTGGATTATCGCGCTCACATTCCTTCATCACTCCGATCCGACGATCCCTTATTACCGGGGGGATGAGTGGTCGTTTTTGCGAGGCGCTCTCGCGACTGTCGACAGGCCTCTCTTGGGATGGATAGGGCGCGTCTTCTTCCACAACGTGTCCCATAATCATGTGCGTCTTCCTGACTTTCTGTCTAGGATCACCACTCACCGCTCTGTAATTCAGGTTTCCCATCACATATTCTCCGACATCCCCTTTTGTGCGTGAGATACGGACCATTCAGCGGCCTGACATAGGTTAACCATGGGCCTCGCAGACAACCAGCCAGAAGCCACGGCTCACATCAAGAAGGTTCTGAAGGATGACTATAATTTCGATTCGACTGTAGGGCTCATCTCACTGTCTGACCAAATTCTTTCCTGAGCATTCGTGATAGAACACCTTCCGGGCCTTATACCGCAACTTCGTGGAATGCGAATTCGTTGAAGACGAGGGCAACATCGTGTTTTACAAGAATAGAGAAGGCAAAGCGGCGCGCCATGTAGCTGCTACGCCGGTTTGTAAATGATGAGATGGATTGGCGCGTTTCTTGTTTTGCCATCCATCCGTTCTTCGCCTTTTTCGGTATCTGTGTCATCCCGCCGCCTTCAACGGGGCTCCACTCGTCGAAAAACAGGCCATGTAAGACAGTTGTGATTATAAGGTGTGCTATTGAAGCTCTTAATACTGTCCATTCGATCGTGTTTTATCATGCAGTGAATTAAAAATGATCAGGGATCCTGGATGGGAAAGTGTAATTCTTCCAGTACTTAGAGAACCAAAATTTCTTCCATTGCGAACCTCCTGCCTACTCCGACAGGTTGTGTATTCGGGAAAAGCCGATGCTCTGGTGGCGCGAAATCGCTCGCCAGCTATCCCTTGGTATTAGTACACTACCACATGCATGCTCTACTGGCCTTCACTTTCCTTAGCATTCAGATGCAATGCTGATCCACACGACAGAGCTGCATTCATACTAGAACAAATGAACATCGAGTCCTGCTTGGTATCATTTAAATCTGATACACTGGCTCAACATCTCGTGGTTGAATGATATTCCTTCTATGTAGTACTTGTTAATAAAAGTGACTAGGAAGTGTAAGTAATAAGAGAACTGTAGGTATATCAAGAGCTCATCTCATTTGATGCGGGATTCAACTGAGGCGAGACGAACGATTTGTGTGGTGGCTTGCCGTGGGAAACTAGCAAGCCACTCAATTCAGTAGGCTCAAATTAGTAAGTACGAATAGTAGACCTCACGGGCGCGCGAAGTAACTTCAATATGTCTCATTCGGTTGAAACAGAAGTCCGTGTAACACAGTGACCCACAGCTTTTCGACTTCATAAAATGGGGCAATGAAAAGCACCTTCAAACAACGCGAGACATCCTCGTTGTAGAACTTTTGTGTCATTTCTAGTGGAAACCGCCAGTTGGCGGAGCTATTTGACCACGAGAAATTGTAGAATAGCAGTTGGCTGAGCTGGGTTGCATCTACTGGCGGGCCCACGTCCACGGCGCGCATATTCAAGCCAATAGTCTCTTGTCGGGGGCCGTCTCCAGGTCAGTGGCATGCGAAGTGAATAGCCGGTGGTTGGTCAACGGGGCTTGAGGAAGCCCGGCGCGTAATGTCACAAGCGCGTCTGGGCCCTGGCAAGTGTGAACGCGGGGAGAATCATCGTAAGGAGGCATATGCCGCAGATTATACCCACTACAGCGATACCAAAACCAAAAGGGAATTGAGTGTCGCGCACGTAAGAGCACGAGAAACCCGCAACAAAGAGTAGAAGTGACAACTCGCTGCTCTACCAACACAGGTGGTGCTGCGATAATAGAGGGGACGTACCATCGGGCTAGACTCTCTTTTCGCAGCCACCGAACGAAGAGAAATTCCGCCTGACTGTGAGTATAAACCTCCTTTCGGTGTTCACGAATCCATTGTTTACACAAAAGTCCAGCGAGGGCAGAGGATATCGACAGGAGTAGGCTCAAGGACCACAGCGTGTTGATGATAATGTCCGATGACGTGGGAGTAAACTGCGGAACCTGCGTTGGTTCTCTCGCAACAATGCTCTTCAGAATTGCGGCAGTCACGTCTGCAGGATCTTCTCTCAATGCTTTCAGTTGTTCCACCATAAGTCCAGTGACGACTGAGGCGAAGAGAGTGGCCTGCCCGGGAGTCAGGATTCTATCAGACGATTAGAGCACTTTTCACCTACTACGACCAGCAACGTATCGATTTCCGTGTTTCACTCAGCTGCCTCATCGTTGTCGATTCTGTTGAGCTCCTTGGCCACGGTTTCCCACGGAGCATCTTGACAAGACACGCTGAGTCAGCTGGCTTGCTCGTGAACTCAACCACCATTGTGTGCGTACCAAGTTTACTATTGCTCGACATAGCTATGTAAGCTGATTCTGGGACTGTGGTAGAAAGGTGGGTAGTCTTGGGCACTGAATAACGCGCTCATGTTGCTCATAAATATAGAATAGTACACCGCAATGCACCTGCCAGTCTCACGA
This sequence comes from Marasmius sp. AFHP31, assembly GCA_024721195.1. NCBI lineage: Eukaryota > Fungi > Basidiomycota > Agaricomycetes > Agaricales > Marasmiaceae > Marasmius > Marasmius sp. AFHP31. The sequence continues at coordinate 19,163 of JANHQD010001686.1, read as the reverse complement.
TGTCAATTCACAGCGGCAATCTCGATGATTGAACTTTGTCTGTGTTCACAAAATTCCCTTTCCTCGTGACGACTATTATCTGGAACGCAATGTTGTACACCGATGACCCAATATACGGAACAGATATCAACGACAGCCTCGTTTATGCTGGGCTTCTACTTCAGTGCGGGAAAGGATACCCGCTATGGAATCCCCAGCCTGCAGAAAGTCCCAACGTCACGACGCAGCAAGGAGCAGAAGCCGAAGAGGTCCAGATCGGAGATGTAGGAGTGCTATCCAACGACGGCGCGTTCACCGTGTTCTTCAACATAATCGCTGGGAACGGTGCGGTCATCAACGACCGTAGAAACATCCCTGCCGATATGGAGAGCGTCACTTCGATTACCCTCCGTACTCCGATTCTCGCTTTCCTGGTGCCATATTCAAACCTGAAATACACAATCCTCCTCAGCTCGAGCGTTCTGAGGTGGGGAGGAGTATAACTTTACGGGTTAGCTTTCCTGGCGGGGCAGAGAAAAGCGCAGCTCTTAGCACATTCCCGGATGAATCTACGGAGACACTCTGTTCTCCCCATTTCTCATCCGCCCTGCAGCAGAAATGCACAGATGTCGGTGTTACCAGGCTCAGCGGCACTATAAGGATTGGATGCAGTTCGTGAGAGGATACGATGGATACGGCGACACCGATTCCTTGTTTCTCGTGACTGGGTTCACTAAAGCAAGGTCTTGGGCAATAGCGTTGATGTGCAAGAAGAACGAGCACGAATGCAAGGCCACCTTCGCCAAAAACTATCGTCGCAACGATAAAATGACAATCCTCACTGTACCCGGACACCCTATAGACGATTACAGACGTGGACGCATGATTCATGTCTCTGCGGGTCGGCAATTGGCTGTGCTCGTTCACGGCCTCCTCTAACGTGTTGATTGGTTCGGGACTCTGTATTGGATACAGATACAGCTGTTGATCAGCTAAGGCTAGGGAAGGAACTGAACAGCGGTGGCTCGTTTCTGAAGAGCAGGCCATCGATCGGAAATCAAGCTAGTGGCGCAGGGAACAGGGGTGGCAGGCAGTTGTTCTCAAAATGGAGAAATAAACCAGCATCGCCCGAGGTACGGTTACAATCTCGCTTGCCACCGATATGATGCACTCACACTTCTCTTGCCTACCGCTCGTAGATATTCAACCCTCTCCTCGTCATCAACCGATACATACTTCGAACTGTAAGGATATTCACATTGTTGACGTTGCGCACCATGCTGACTTGCGAAAAAGTCGCCTGCCGAGTTTGCCATCATCGAGGATAGTAGTTTGGACGACCTTTCGGGCGGTAATCCCCCAAGAGCGAACTATTTGGCGACCTGTCGAGAGGATGAATTGATCCGCACTATCTCAAGCCACTACTGTGTCGTCGTGGAAGACGGTAAGTCGTTTACCGATGCACCAAATCGCTTCCTCCTAATTCCCTCTCGCATTGATCAAGGCTGCGGTTACCTCGAAAGGAAACCAAATAAGCTGAAAGATGTGGACTGCAGAAATTTTGGAGGATTAGATATCACAGTCTCGCTTCCAAATTCATCTCCGTCAGGTGTGGTTTGAATACATGGACTCGTGTATCACTACAAAGGGCTATATTCACCCTGCCTCGACCACGTACCACAATGGACCCCGATGATACCAAAGAGAAGAAGCCTTACGCTCCTGGTCCACCATCGCGTCCCCCGTCGACCAATACAGCATATATCAGGAGCTTGGACGGCGGGCTCCATTTCCATCCCTCCACAACGTTCAAGGGGGGGGCAATTTCTACTCAGCTGGGGGTCACATCAACAACTTTGTAAGTCCTGGCCACTCTATTTCTCGTATCTCACTCACAGCACTCAAGTTCAATGGCGGAAGTAGAGATTCAACAGAGAGCCCGTGGAAGCGAGTCATGGAAGAGGCTGGTGAATATGGCGACGGAGGGGTGAAGGGATGGAAAGAGGAACTGGCGACCAATCTATTTCTGGTGTGTCCTTCCGAGTCTCCGAGCACAACTGGTTTCCTTATCATCGATGCCAGGCAGGCCTCCTGACCTTAACTCTGGCATTATTCACTATTGAATCGTACTGCTGGCTATCCGAAGATTCTCAGCCGCCGTAGTCAGCCTCCCGACCCAGATTTCGCGGCAAATTGGTAATCCAACTAATGCGGTACCCTCTACGAACACTACTTTCCAGCCGTCGTCTTCCGTCATTCGCATCAACTGCTTCTTGAGTTTGACGATTGCGATGGTCTCGACACTCGTCGGGCTTCTGTGTAGGCAGTGGCTGTCGGACCATTTCCAGGAAACTCACACCCGTACACCCGAGGAATCCATCGCACTTCAGCGGCTGCGTATCGACGCTTTACATCGATGGGGTGTTGTCCTCATCATGCGGGCTCTCCCAGTATGCCTTCAGATGGCGCTTCTTCTATTCTTCGCCGGCTTGATGGAGTTGCTCTGGCTCCGCAACACCGTCGTTTTCGCCATCGCTGTCGCCGTTGCAGGAACTGCTTTCTACATATACGTCCCCATAGCCTTCCTCCCGACGATCCTAGCAGTGCAACAAGTTCTATCTCTGAGAGGCAGCTACGACGCCCACAATCCAAAGAACCTCTTGGACCATTCTCCTCAACCCAGTCGTTCCTTTCCATCCCAGCAATGAGCCCGCCTTACAAGGTCTCTTGGTACAGCTTCGGGAGGATCCGGTTGACGCTGCGATACCAGCCTTTCAAACTGTTGGATTGGCGAACATACGACCTCGACATCCTTCAAGAGTTTGAGATAATGCACCCTAGCACGGTCTTTGGACAAGGTTATCCCGACCAATTGGCCCTCGTAACCGCTATTGTCGAGCCATTTCCTCACTGAACACTATGTCTGCAATCATAGCCGAGAGGGCGGAATTGGCATCTAACGAATCGAGCAGCGGGCCGAACATCGACGAGCGACTCTACGATGATAGCGATTAAGCTTTTGCGAATATCCTGCCCCACACCACTTCAAATCAATCAACTCGCCCGACTTCCGGGTTGTCGCGCGAAGCTCGAAGGAAGCGACCTCTGCTCTGGAGGCGACGTCGCCAAAATCGAACTCGGCGCTGCAGATAGTCGGATCGCTTTGAGTGATCCAGGAAGGAAGCAGAAATGAGGGCGTGGACTATGCGCAGAGAGAGTTCATAGAAGTGAGCTCGGACAGTGAGCAAGTGTCTTCACGAGACGGGATTGAACGGTTTCTATGCCACTACGATGTGTAGGCGTCAAAGCTCAGGTGTGGAAGCAAATTCTCGTACTGCGCGTTCCCAAAAGTAACGACTTCCATATGATAGAGATCGCCGTTTTTGCTGACTGTCACCCACAATACATATCGACATTTATTCTCATGTCCAAACCTTAGCTCATACCCCGCATGGTTTGGACACACTAGCAGTGCACCTTCTCGCGATCTTAGGCGCAATCATCCGGAATCATCAAAAAACCTGTTCAAACTACAGAATCGGGATCATTTACGTGTAAATATGTCCCGACTACCCCTCTGAACGGATTCTATGCTGGAACTTCCTTATGACACTCCCGTCGCCCGTCCAGAGTAAATAAAGGCCATCATTCTTTCAGTGATGCTCTCAGAGAGCATTCGGACTCCCCTCGACCTCAATTGGTAGGTCTTCTCTTCTTTCCTTCAACACCCGTTCCTCGCCTGCCAGTACTTCGATGGGGCTGCCCGAAGCTGAGGGGCACCTCTATTTGTGAGTCGTAATGTCTTCGATTTGATAGCAACTGGCTGGAGACTCACTTCGCTCCAAGGGCTGCGAATAGGTCGTGCGATAACTGGCATCTTGTCGCGTTGAGTGAGCGCGATTTCACCTGAGCAGCTAATTTGGACATCACTTACAACTTTATGAAGCTATCCTTGTTCTAGATCATCTCTATACCCTCGGTATGCACAGCCTCTCCGCTGCATGTATGCCGCTAATTCAATCTCTCAGATATCGAGGTCAACTGTCTCTGGCTCAGACCAAACAAACCCTCGAAAAGCGCCTATCTTTTTTTCATTCATCGCTACTTCAATCCTATTGCGGTAACTCTTTCAGTTATATCGATATTTATCCCGACTCTCCCTGTCAGGTCTGTCCCACTCTCATCATTCCAAAACATCGTACTTAAGTCCCTTTCTTCCAGCTGCGATGCACTTGTCTATTTCCGAGAGGGATGCATAATCTTTGCCCAAGTGAATGTTGTCAGTGAGTCTCGGGAAATGTTTGATGAACCTTTTTTGGCGCCTGTAACGACGAAATTCCGTAGTCATTCTTACTCTCCGGATCTATGCTCTGTATGGCCGCAGCACTCGGCTTCTTTGGTTCATGTCCGCCATAACGGTCATGCTACTATGCATCGTCTGTGTCAGTCTGGCCCGACAATCTTCTGGTACAGGTCGTTGACTCGTTCTTGGTATTCTTCTAGCTCTGTACCTTCATTGGAGGCAAGCAAGAGCCTACATCGGACGTGGCTGACACATGCCATACCGAGCTGTCGCACGAAAAGTGAGTATACCAGTCATGACATACGGGGAACAGGACTCGAATATCAATGCCTTTGTTCCTTTAGCTCCAGACGTAGGTCTCTGAAGTTGTCCGGCATGTTACCATACGCTCACGATTATCAGGCCAGGTCGTTGCCTGGGTGATGCTGCTGGTCTTCGACACAATGATTTTTGTGCTGGCCACTTTCAACGCGTTCAAGACAAGAAGTCACCTTCGAATCCTCAAGCGCAGGGTGTCCCTCATGGTAATCTTGATAAGAGATGGTAAGCACGGTTTTCACATGAGGCGAAACTTTACTGAGGTTTTCTTCCTACCCAGGAGCGATATACTTTGGGTAACCCCTCCTTCTGAGCTCTGTGTAGGCATTTGTACCTGACAGAAATTTTCATAGCATCATGTCAATCGTCAATCTCGCGAATATCATAACTTACTACGTGAGTCATAATCAGACTATAGTATCCTGTTCAGACGTCTAATTCGATATCAAAGTTAGCGCATGTCCGTCTCCGAACTCTATCCGGTTATCTAGATCTGAAACCCTGAACAATACCTGTAGGGATGTATGAGAGGAGGTTTAGCCCCAGTGGCCAGCAGGTAAAAGTCAGATCTCCCCCGAAGGGATATTCTTCTCACAACATATCCGCAGCATCTCGGTAACTCTAGTCTCGCGCCTGATGCTCAATCTCCATGAAGCCGCCGACGTCGGAATTTACATGGGTTCAATCGCCACCCACCTCGAACAGCTCCCACAACCCGAAGTGGAGACTCATATGTCCTTTCGTCGGCGAAGCGACACTGCGAACGCAAGCTACTGCTGATCCAGTGGGTGAGCCGGAGTCAACTCCCTGAAGGAAAATACTTACGCAACGGCAATTGTCAGCCATTCGTTGGTGGTCAAGTTTCGTGGCAGGCCTCTCTCGGAATCCAATCAGTCTGGAGCGCCCGAGATCATCGTGTTCGGGTAGACAAAGCGAACCGACCTCAGAGGTACATACTTGTCCTATAGATAATAAGGACGTGACCGAGCTGAGCTGTTCCACTCAGGCTCAGTAAGCACCTCTGCCATGCCTCAGTCACATTGAACAGCTTGAGAAACAACTGCACCATGGGCGCGTGGTTCAGTGTCAATACCTGATCTTAAAGACTAATGTACTGCCAGGTATTGAGAAGTGATAATCTCATCGCTGTTAGATCTATTCTGGTCGAAAGTTCCCGAGGGCCCGAACGGTGTGTAACACTCCCACAGTTTGGTCCAGTTCGCCGTCCCCGTTCCGCACGGCATGAGGGGCGTAGCTAATTCTTGGTCCTCATGTGGATGAGTTTTTTGATACTTCTGCTGCATCAGAATCTTTAGTTACATATGGCTCTTGTTCGATGAAGCTCGGATAGAAGGGACATCCTCGGAAGTCCCCATGTACGCATCGCTGCCCTGGTGGCAGTGCCACACAATGCCATTAATCATAAGGCAGACGACATACAAACGCGGCCAACCCGACACAGCCACTCCGTATTTAGGCAAATTCTAGACAAAATTCATGTATCATATTTCAGATGTACTGTATGAGAAATCGGGCTCGAACAAGTTCTGGGGATTGTTTGTCCGATCACGAATATCCAAAAATCTTGAAGAGCGGTTGAGGTTTCGACATGTAGTGGTAGAAAGACATAGCAAAGCTTGCACTTGATAATAATTGATTCATAAGCCGTGGGAAGTCCGCGCGTGCACAAGAGCAGAGCAGTATTTCTGCCACTACATGTCGAAACCTCAACCGCTCTTCAAGATTTTTGGATATTCGTGATCGGACAAACAATTCCCAGAACTTGTTCGAGCCCGATTTCTCATACAGTACATCTGAAATATGATACATGAATTTTGTCTAGAATTTGCCTAAATACGGAGTGGCTGTGTCGGGTTGGCCGCGTTTGTATGTCGTCTACCTTAGGTTTTTCTCGACTTTTCTTCCCACACGCATCTTTTCTTGGCCGACGGCCCCCTCCCTTGTATCTACATCGCGAATACCAAGGCATCTCACGTCTCACCTCCACTTCGGTGATCATCAAACAGATGCTTCATTTTGAGTAGCGTTTTCATATCTGCCAGCACTCCTGTTTCAAGGAGATCTTTGACGGATGATGCAGATGGCCTACACTGTACAGGATCCTTCGACGTCGATATTTTAGCATCCGAAAATGATTTCTGGATGACCTTTCTCCCGATCTTCTGACCCTCCACCCACCTGCACCAGGTGCCGCACGCTGCGCGTCTTGAATGGGTTCGTTGGAGTATGGACCACCGCCAGAAACGTGAGTTCCTCAGTCGTCGCATGAGCCATTGGACCTAACAATCCCACTTTAAGCCTGGCCTTGAATCGGACCTGCGAGTACTGGCGTCTCGCCGCATTTAGTTTGTGCTAACTTCCTCGGGCGTCGGAACACAAGTATTCATGTTTATGCTACATACAAAGCGATTCTCCTGCTGGACCATTTGTTAACACTGGGTATGTTTTCGTTAGAAGTACACTCCCTATGTGGTTAATGACCCCGTTATTGTGCAGATGTTGAAATCAATTGCTTATGGCTTCGACCAACCAAAACTTCCACTAGTGCATATTTGTTCTTCGTGCATCGCTACTGCAACCTTTTCGCGGTCACACTCTCAGTTATATCGATATTTACTCCAAGCTTACCAGTCAGGCGCGTACGGATTCACTCTGACTTGAACTCCTACCTGATCCTTTTGGATGATTATCGATGACCAGCTGTCAAGCTCTTGTATACTTTCGCGAAGGGGCGGTTATTTTCGCACAGGTGAACGTTGTTGGTACGTCGGCAAAACCATCTCTGTGGGCGTCGCGAATGACAGCACCCGTAGTCATTCTCACGCTCCGGATCTACGCCCTGTACAATTGTAGTAAACCCCTGCTCTGTTTCATGTCTGTCCTGACAGTCATGTTACTTTGCATCGTTTGTGTTCGTGCTTTCCGGACGCCACATGCACGCTACTAACGCGTGGTACTCCTCTTAGCTTTGCACCTTTCTCGGTGGCGAGAACGAAATCGACCACGATACGGCCAGTGAAGGATGCGTTACAAACCTGTCCAAAGCAAGGTGAGTCGTGTGGACCTCCCATTACCATTAATGAACGCTTGAGTTCCTTATACGATCCCAGCGCAAGACGTGCGTCGCATTTCTACTCGTCTACGTACCACATACTTATTCAGACGCCCACAGGTCAGGCCGTTGCTTGGATAATGCTGCTATTTTTCGACGTCACGGTCTTTTTGCTGGCCACTTTCAACGCGTTCAAAACCCGTAGTCATCTCCGGATCCTCCAGCGACGGGTGTCCTTGATGGTCATCTTCATAAGAGACGGTGATTCAAGTCCAGTAATTCTCAATGTTTACTCAGCTTATGTTTTCTCGAAGGAGCTCTCTATTTCGGGTACTTACGCTTCATGCTCAACTTTTCTCACTCAAACTCAGACATCTCAACAGAATCATGTCCGTGGTTAACCTCATCAACATCTTGGCCTACTATGTAAGTTATCACAATATCTCGTTCCGAAGCGTTTTCCTGAGCTCTGGACCATAGCTTGCAGATGTCAGTACTCCAACATGACATTTACCGCAGTGCGCGCGTCTGATGGCCTTATAGGGCTGCATGAGAGGAGGACTTGCACCGGTCGCAAGTAGGTAAGTGCCCCCTAGGCGAGAAGTCTTGTACCATGTTGGAAACGCTGACCGAGAGTTCCGTAGCATCTCGGTGGTTCTAGTCGCCCGTTTGATGTTAAACCTTCACGAAGCATTGGACATCGGGATTTACATGAGTTCGTACCATACGGCCCATCTCGAGCAACTTCCACCAGTCGAGACACACATATCTTTTAATCGTCCCAAAAGCGTTACGGCAGCGCCCAACGTTGAAAGTTGATTTAATACCCATCACAGATCGGTGTCGTTTCACAGCTGATATGATAGTACTTAAGGCAATCGTTCCATGGGATGTTTGAGTTGTCAATGGAGGAATTTCTCGGCTTCTAAGTTCTAAGTAATTATTTGCTCACTGGATAACCATTTTTGGAGGCGCCACATGGCAGATCAATATCACGCCACGAATTCGATTAGGTATGGTCGTGTGGACTGGCGTGAGAAAATGATTTCCGCTTGCTGACAGTGGCGCAGGCCCTTTGGCCTCTACATATTGTCGACCTCCATCCCCTCTTCGTGTCGTCTCATGTTGTGTGGATAGTAAACTGGGACAATAGCTGCACTGTTGCGCAAGGCAAAGACCACAAATTTGAGCACGATCACCCTCGTTGCTCGATGAAGGAGAAAGAAAATTTGTCGAGTTAGTACGGATGCAGCCGCGTCCGCCGAGATCGAGGTCGGCTTGTCATACCTCTATGTACCATCTACAGCACCAGTAACGCTGGTTTCTCGTCGTAAAAAGACAGTCTTGGTACAGATTTATATGTTTGAAAGCCTGCCAGAGTCATTGGGCTAGGTATTAACCATGAAAATTGGCGTTTTCACGAAGACATCCATTCTTATTCAGTCAGGTGGCGGAGGCTGTGAGGGGGCCCCCGCCCCTGCCGTCAATGTCCACGATTCCAATCGGCGGCTTCTCTTGGGAGCGCCTTTCCTTTCCTGGTTTACTAGGTTCACATTCTGTTAGGCATGATTACTACCCTCGGGGGAGAGGAAAAGACGTTTTACTACGTTTCCCGAGTCTTGATTTGAAAGGCTATGCTAGCCGAGCTGTGCCAGCGACGAACGCCGAGAACAGCGAGAAGTCCGGGGGGTGATTCCCATCTCCAATCATGTACTTTTAGCTAATTCCCAAGCCCGCAACGTCAGGGATCTAGTCTTCATCACTCTAGCTCTGGGGCTCACACCACAGATCCTGATGATCTTTTCGTGCTCTTGTGATGAGATTTGGTATAAGACCGGGGCTTCGCAATTTCACGACCAGATCTTTTTTTCATGACTGCCAGTACGGTACACGAAGGTGAGCAACATATTTTTCAGCCGATGAATCGATGACATATCGAGTAAACACCTCCAGCGGCTTCCCTGGACCGAGGAAAGCTCTACACATTCAACGCTCTTCAAATACTGGGATTCGTGTCATGCACATTGGTATTCGTGACAGCGGCATTGTCAAAGACCGTCCGGAGATCTGCTCTGTGGTTTTGTTTTATGGGTGGATGGATCCTATGGTGTGCCGTTCATTCACTTCTTTTTCTATCTGGGTACCAGACGGAAGGCGAGCCGCCTCTTGGGTTGTGCTTACTCCAAGCCACCTTAGTCTATGCTTTCCCGCCGTGGTACGCAGCTCTCAGGTGACCGTTCCAAAGAATTGACGCTGAAGTCATCTTGAAGTATGGAGCTCTTGAACGTCGGCATCCTTGCGCAGGTGCGTCTCTAAATGCTCGTACCACACGGTTGTATACCATGTTCGAACGAAAGGTATATTTATTCATACGCGCCGGCATCAATCATAGTCACGCACCGAAGGGCACCACCAGGGCTGTAAGTGGGTTCTCGACCTCATCAGGACAGATATACTGAACATGAACTTATCCCAGTTCTGTGCTATCGTGATCCTAGTTGGCTTCGTCATAATTGCTGTGGTGTTGGTAGTGAGCGACTGACTCTCCGTCTGGGTCAAAAACAACCGAGGTCTGATACGACGTCGAGGTCGGCGTTAGAAATCCCGGAGTCGTCTCGAGACTCAATAGCTCTTATCCGGCGTACTGCAACTTGACCGACCGTTTGACGTGAGTACTCTCCGTCCCTCTGAATTGCACACCCCACCACAGGCTAACTCGCTTTTGCTTCGGTGCCAGCTACAAGATCAGCGCCAGCTTTTTCGCAGCAGCGATCTGCGCCATGGTAATACTATTGGGTTTGTCGTTCTCAGGACAATTGCGAGACTCCAGCCTGACCCAGGGTCGAGCCCTCATAATCACTATGCTGTATAGAGATTGGGAGACCTTCCAGCGCATTCGCCAGATTCCTGGCAATGGTACGATGGTGTTCAGAGTCCTAGTGTTCAGCCTTGCACCCGCCGTAGCGTTCATGTATGTCAACTCGCCGTCTTTCAGTCTATCAGTCGATTTCCTGAACACACCCCTCCGCCTGAAGACTGTCTCTTGCGGCAGAGAAAGATCCACGACACTTTGATTTCGTTTCGATTGTTCTGACTCATAGCAGTAAGTACCTTACTTGCCTCCCTACAGCTGACATCGATTACTAAAGATTTACCTTTCAAGTGCCTACGTTCGCTGCCGCTACGCTCGGTACACAAAGGGTGAGTTGAACTGCATCTGCTGACTTGGTTCAATCGCTAAGCGAGCATGTTACAGGACATCATCCAGTCATGGTACTTCTGTTATGAAACGAAGATTGCTAGGTCGAAGAAGCCAATCCTTCGCTCGAAAGCTATCGCCATCCAAGCCCCGTTAGCGCGAGACTCCCTGCCACGACTAAACACACTTGATTCGAGGTAGAACCATCACTACCCGTCAACGAACACCTCATAGCGATTGAATACACGCTTTTCATTTCCTTCTGTCGCACGCTGTATAAAGCCTCGAAAAAATTAGTAGCATTCTAATTTGTTCGATTCTTTGACCCATATCATAGGGGCTGGAGCATTACACAGAATCTCAATTTAGATGTGCAAGTTACCATGAAAATCGTTTCGCAGATTATTGTAGTACCTAGCCCAATTCTATGCTGCCGCGACTCATTCACGCACCTTTACCCTTCTGCGATTCTGTGGAAACAGATTCTCTCCGAAATACAATGTTTATTGGGCAGACGCACGATTGTACCGTCGAACGCAGTCACATGTCGCCCACCGCCGAAAGCAAGAAAACTTTCCGTGGTACTTGTGATCCTATTCGTCCATCCGTTCAAGTCCTCCTGCTCGTTGTTGGAGTCGCAAAGCGGAATGGTTTGAATTGGTCCAGTTCTGGATACACGTTGGCGTCCCTTTGTAACACAACCGCAGCGGTAGCCACATGATACCCAGCCGATACTTTGGTACCATTCCGTGAATGTAAAGTCCTTCACAGCCAACCGCGGAAGGGTTACCGAGCCAAAGACATTGAACCGAAGTGTCTCCCTGAAAAGACTATCCAGCTTGACACAGCGACACAAGGCTTCCTTCGACCAAGTCTTGGTATCCTCATGACCAAGGTACAATTTAGCTCCCGAGCGCAGCGCTGGGATGATGTCAGGGTTAGCAGCGACATGATACAGAGTGTGGATGAAAATCTGGGAAAACCTCAGTTCAGAACTCGACTCAGATGGCAAGTGGAGCGTGCGGCCCACGAACTTTGGTCGTAGTGTGTAAAGCAACAAAGTTGAGCTTCAATAGTAGCATAGCTAACGATGCATTTGACTGTTCGTGCGAATCGGGCGCTTCGTCCAGTAGCCATCCAATCATGTCTTCCTGGCAATGGGTTGAGTATGAAAGCGGATTATGAAATATGTGCATGTCAACGCACTGTCGGGGGCCTCTTAGAAAGTATTCTCTCTTGTCTGCGTTGCTCGATCAGAGGCTACACGAGCTCCAACATCCGGTGGTGATGCCGGTGTACCAGCATGAAAATCCTCCCGGCAGACCTAATTGCAAATCATTTTCAGTGGATCGGGAGCTTTTTCAGGGCGAGATAATCACCTACGCTCGCAGCGACCGGGGGTCCAGCATCTTAATGCTTGCTCCCGCAGAGAGGGCCTGAGACGCAAATTGAGATGCTAATTCGATGTATTCTGCGTTTCGATCTGGGGCGACATTCACTCATCTGTCTGATAGGATAAGAGAATGATAGTCACACAACGGGAAGCCAATAAAAGCACGGTTGCTTGTGCGACATATCATCCGAGGGAACGTGTCATAGGCTTTCAAAGACGTCCATCCTATGAAAAGAACTCAGAGGGATGTATGGCGATCGAAATGAGAGTGTACCATCGTTCACTAGCTGCACGTCGATAGAATCTCCAAAGGCGTGCACAAGCTCATCCAAGAGTATAGGAAGAAGTCGGGTGAGGTCGGATGTCCGTATGGCATGTACGTGATAGATTTTGTCGCGGAATTGAGGGCCAACGGTATTTCTGAGTTATAGGAGCTGTAACATGCGGTTGTACATGGTGAAAGTCGATTGGGGATATCGAAGCTGGTGTCGCCTCTTCCGCCGCTGCCTCCATGGAGAGAAGCAAATATCGTGAATAAGATAGGCTACTCTCGATGATATGAGTAGTTATGATCGTAGTGATAATACTCACTGTAGTGTAACTCCTTTGAATGGTATCTGAATGTCAATATTTGAGTTGATGTTCAGATTCAGACGATGTGTTGAGTTCTCAGTCTCAGACGTCGTGTTTAATCCTAGTAGAAGGGGCTTGCCGGAGGTCTGGGCCTGGGGGGCACGTGAGGGGCCCACGGGTGCACATGCTGCGTTGCGTGAACTTGCGTCGCATGAGTGCATGGCACAAGTCAGGTCCAGGTCTAGATCTGAGCGCTCGTGGATCGCCTTTGCGTCCTAGGAGGTCCAAACGGTAGCTGTGATGCCCAGCGCTGAAGGGATGGTGGGTGGGTCGCGAAAAGACTAAGAGTTTTTGGCAGAGATGAGCGCAGGAAGTGGAGAAGTTCAACGCGACGTTTAGATGTGACAGCGCTAAACTTGCGTGGGCGCTCATTTACCGCTGCTATCTTATCTGAGGATAAGAGGGCGCTCGTGCCTCGCTAAACCTTATCACGGAACGTGTTTCTTAGCACGTGCAAGCGTACTTATTGCGACTTGCAAACTCCACTGATTACATAAACTTAAGTTACAGGACATGCAAAAATTGATGTCCCTTCCTAATTTGGAAATATCTCCGACGGCGGTCGACTGTAACTTCTGGTGTGTGTAGTCTAACAGAATGACCGTCGAGAGTCTACACTGATTTTTCCGGGCTCTTAGACCACGATTGAAAGGCTGTAGGAACGAGATTTTTTGAGGTGTACGCCGAAGAGGGGCTTGGAGGAGCGCTTGCGGTGCGCGCGTCGGAGCTATTCCCAAAAAAGGAAGGAACATCAATTTTTGCATGTCCTGTATGAACCACATCCCCATCCAGGAGTTCATGATCACTTATAGTCACTAGCACCTCCTGTGCTGATCATTCTTGGGCCAGAAGAAAAGGACGTATTTCCTACGCTCCCCGAGTCTCAATCTACGGAAGGCTGTGGCCCTGCACGCCGAGAACAGCGAGGAGTCCGGCTCCTGATTTTTGTAGACTGTGTTCTAACCTTCATCAACCCAGCCGTAGAGTTCACCCCACAGATCCTGATGATCTCTTCAAAGAGTTATGGATCTTTGCGACGTCTTATAAGTACAATACCGAGGCTCCGCGAGCTTGATGACCAGGCAGACCCTTTTCATCATGACGGAGGCTACGGTAGTAAATGATAACGAAGGTAAGCAATTAACTTTTCGGCCCGTTATACTCTCAAATCAGTTTCCCTAGGAGCTTCTCTGGATCGAGGGAAGCTCTTCACGTTCAACGCTCTTCAAATACTGGGATTCGTGTTGTGCACGTTGGTGTTCGTAACAGCGGTGTTGTCAAAGACCGTCCGAAGAACTTCCTTGTGGTTTTGTTTCATGGGTGCATGGATCCCATGGTGTGCTGTTCACTCCCTTCTCTTTTTGACTGGGTACCAGGCGGAGGACAAGCCCCCTTTCGGGTTATGCCTACTCCAGGCCAGCTTAGTCTATGCTTTCCCGCCGTGGTACGTAGCCCACCCTTCAGGCGGTTCCGGAGGTCGACGCTGATATCATATTGAAGCGTGATGCTCTTGAACGTTGGCGTTCTTACGCAGGTACGTCTCTAGTCGCTCTTCTCGCTTTTACCACCTCGTCGTATAACGCATCTATGAAAGATGTATTTACTCGTACGCGCCGGCATCAGTCGCCACGACCCACCGAAGCGCACCACTAGGATTGTGAGTAGTTCTCGATCTCCGGACAGACACACTGAATACAAGATCACTGTAGTTCTGTGTCATCGTCATTGCAATTGCCCTCACCATCGTTCTTGGGGTACTGGCGGTAAGTATTCAACTCTCCGTGGCGATTGAATATTGACGACCAAATATCTGTTATGCCGTTGAGGTTGGCGCCAATAATCCCGAAGCTGTGTCAAGAAACAGCTTTGACGGTTCGTATCCGATGTACTGCAACTTGACTGATCGAGTGTCGTAAGTGTTTCCTCTGTTCCCGCGTACTCTCTCAGACCCCAGCTTGATTCGCTCGTGTCTTCGTCGCAGCTACAAGATCAGTGTTGGCTTGGTCGCAGTGGGTGTATGCACCATGATAATACTGATGGGTTCGTCGTTCTCAAAGTGATGGTGACGAGGCTCTGGCCTGACATAGGATCGAGCCCTTATAATCGTTTTCTTGTACAAGGATTGGGAGACCTTTCAGCACATTCGTCAACTTCCTGGCAACGGTACAATGGCCTTTAGACTCATGGTTTTTAGCTTCGCACCCGCCGTCGCGCTCATGTATGTTAACTCATCGTCTTTGCCGGTCCCTTCAGCTCCTGAATACACATCTCTACTCGAAGCTTTTCTCTTGCGGCAGAGAAAAATCCGAAGTGTTTTGATTTCGTTTCTGTTGTTCTGATTCATAGCAGTCAGTACTCTGCTCCCTCCTGTCGCCAACGCCAATTGCTAAACACCTTACGCCTTCCAAGTGCCTACCATTGCTGCCGTTACTTTCGGTACACAAAGGGTGAGTAACTCCAGCTGTTGGCTTAATTTTGCTAAATGATGATCGCGCTAGGATATCGTCCAATCATTGAACTCGTATTGGACTTTCATATTGGAACGGAACTCGCGAGGTCAGGCCTTCAGCTTCAGGACTCGGAGAGTCCAATCATTCCTTTGACGTCCATCGTAATACAAGAGCTCCTGGCTCAAGACTCCCCTCTGCCGCGACTAAACACAAGGCTCGACTCGAGGCAAGAGACACCCTCGAACTCCTTGTACGTAGATCATTGATCGTCACTGATCTATCTTGTATTATAATTAAGACCCTTCAACTTCCCTAACGGCCAACGCGCCATTCCCAATATATAATTCAACACAGACTGATATTTATTCTAATTTCCTGTGGTTTGACGCGGCTGAATTACGTATAGTAGTCCTAGCTACAGTCTAGTGATAAACCTCAGTTTGTCGGACTAACCAGTGTTCCACATCTTCCAGGAAACATGTGCTCGTCAAACCAAGGCAAACGCCGGAGGCATCGACTCAGAAGCAATATTGATGTGTTTGGACTTCTCTTCGCTCGAGTCGGTACTTCTCAAATAATATTGTTCCGTTCCAGACCGATGGCAAACACCGTCGCAGGCAAGACGACAACCTAGTAGGCAGATTCTCACGGCTGCGGACACTCGCAGGTGAGGAAAAAGCCTCCTTATCCAGCTCCCAATCCATTCATCACGATTCACAATCCCGGAATCTGGAACTACATTGGAACTACGAAACACTAATTTTACTTCACGAGATCTTGACAAGCCATGGATTTACGGTCACGACTCACCTCACTATCTCGGACCTCTTCAAGAATCAAGTCGGAGATTGTTGCTGGTGACCTGCTTGGGCCGGCAATCGGCGAAGTATTAATGATGGTTCTGGGATTAAGTATGGGAGGCTGTGGCGAATGAATCATGGCATCGGCCGCTGTCATTGCCCAAATCTGATGAGGATGATCTTCCTTGTAATCCATCTCAATGGAAATAGCCCATTATAAGCATCTTCGACGATATCGCGCGAACAGGACGACCTTCCCCCTCAACAATGACGGAACCCGCGACATCGCTATCCCAGTTCATCGACAAAGGTTGGAATCCACGCCCTTTCTCAGCCTATACTACATCTGACCATGAAACAGACTCTTTGGACCGTGGAAAGCTCTATACCTACAACGCGCTCCAGATTATAGGGTTCGTCTCGAGTTTATTCGTCTTTACTACGGCAGTACTGTCGAAGAACGTTCGGAGGTCAGCTGTGTGGTATGTTTTCATGGGCGGTTGGATACCATGGGGGATTGTGCACGGACTCCTCTTCATTTCGGGGCATCAGACTGGTAGTGAACCACCCTACGCATTGTGTTTGATCCAAGCAAGCCTAGTTTATGCATTCCCCCCTTGGTATGTGGTACGCCGTTGTAGCCGTGAGCTCCGAAATATTGATTTACCTTTGTCAAGCATGGAGCTTTTGACCGCCGGTATCTTGGTGCAGGTACTTGCCGCGGCACTTCAGCTCGTCTCTGGGGAAGATTGCTGACTGCCTCATTGAAGATCTACTTGCTCATCCGAGCCGGCATAAATCAACGCCACCCACCGAGACGAACCACCACAATTGTGAATATGATCCAGAATCCCGTTCGGAGTTGAAATAGCTGAAATCCAAAGTCTCTTAGCTCTGCGTTTTGACTTCAATAGTCGGTATCGCAATAGTGATTCAAGTGTTGGTGGTGAGCAATGCTGCCTCACAATCTTCGGTGTTCGTGATTCACCCGATCCACTTAAGTTTGGTATCAGGAATCCACAAACCGTCTCCAGTGTTCACCCATCTTACCCTATGTATTGTAATGTGCGGGATCGTGTTTGGTGAGCTATGCTTTGGTTTGTCCATGGGATGATACTCACTGGTTGTTTTGCTGAAAAGCTACAAGTTCAGCGCCACGTTTTCTGTGTTAGCCATATCCGGGGTGGTGATAATGCTAGGTCTGTAATTCTGGAAGGCCAAACTGGCCGTAGTGGGCTTCTTGAGCTGATATCCCTTCAAGCTGTCGTATCCATCACGTTGTACAGGAATTGGGATACTTTTGAACGTCTCCGCCAGGCTCCGGGCAACGGCACGATGTTATTTAGAATCGCCGTCTTTAGCCTAGCACCTACCGTTGGGCTCGCGTAAGCCCTCATTTCAAGCCCCTCCCGGCGTCCAATCTGATCACACTGTTTAGGATAAATATTGCAGCGGAAAAGGACCCACAAACCTTTGATTTCATTTCAATCGTTCTTGTTCATATCAGTAAGTGCTCACAGCTGTGTTCGACCGCCTCCGCACGTGTTGAAGAGCCTCGTGCGACAGTGCCCACGGTTGCAGCCATAATCTTTGGCACACAAAGGGTGAGCAATCACGGATCGAATTTCGATGGACCGCTTTAACGTTCAACCCCTAGGATATTATCCAAGTATGGTACTGCTGCGGACCCCAACAGGGTGATGTGTGGTCACCGCGGTACGCTACTCACTCGAGACGACACACGGGAGTTGGAGTCCCTTCCGCCCCGATATCACCCCTCCAACGAGATTCGCCAGAATCTAATCCCAAGGTATATGTGTCCGAACGTCGTATACAGGCGATAGAATATTGATGAGGATCTTCAGGATCAATCGCAACCTCTGGAACTTGCTAGCATTTCTAAAGCCCTGCCTCTCCCCGCCGCTGGCAATGGTTTACGGAGTCCGAAGAGCCCACATCTTCAACGTTGAAAATTATGACACACAATCCATGACAGGCTTGCAGGTCGTATAAGTCACGATAATTTGATCCCTCTACTCGGTAAAAGAAACGGGGTAGTATACAGTAATGAAAACAATCAAGTACAACACCTAAATTACTCAGAATGTATGATTCCCATAAAAGAGGAATACCGCAATTGCTACGACGAGACTTGAACAGGCCGAGTGGGTGCCTGGGGTAGTGCATGATTGTCGATAGAGATACCTAAAAGATGTTAGAGAAAGATCGTCCAAACGACGAGATAGGGCACATACTATGAGTCACATTCGCCGTCTTGTAGATACCTATGAGACGATGACTGAGCTCGAACATGTCATTGCTGCGAGGTAGATTAGTCAGAACGATGCTTAGAGGCAGATGCGGGAAGGTAACCTCGTACCGAAGGGAGATGATGATGAACTGAGCATTCTTTGTCCTGTCCTTGATGTAATTGGCGACGATGGAGACATTTCGGAAGTCCAAAGCAGCATCGATCTCGTCCATGAAGTAGAGCGGTGTCGGCTGTCAAAGATAAGTGGTTGTTCGGTACGTCTTAGAGTGTGACAGTACCTTGAAAACATGCAAAGCGAAAACCAGTGCAAGAGAGCTCAGAGTCTTCTCACCACCCGACAGATTAGCAATGTTCTTCCAACTCTTCTTTGGGGGCATGACACTGAAGATGATACCCTCAGAAAACGGGTCCATGCTGTCGACCAACTCCAGCTCGGCATTGCCTCCCATGGTAATCATCTACGTAGATGACTGAGAACGGCGGAGAACCAGACAGAATGCAAAAGTACCTGATACATCTCTTTCAACTTGAGAGAGATGGCGCTGAATCCGGTCATGAACTCATCGAGACGTTTCTTGCGAAGCTCATCGTGATGCTTCTTCATCTCGTCTCGCTGCTTAGTAACTTCCTCGAGTTCGTTGAATCGGTTGTAAACCTCATTCATACGCTTCTTCCACTCTGCAAGCACATTGAGATTGGGTTTCGCCCGGTCGAGTTTGTCTAGGTTCAGTCAGACGGGGCTG